>JBBPRS010000223.1:0-36428 GCA_038093155.1 Boletus huronensis | reverse complement strand
CCAAGGGCTAGTCCCCTTGCTATTCCCAGTCTTAGTTAGGTGTTGGTTTGGTTTGCCCTAGGCTTAGATCAGCCCTTTGGAGCCATTTCAGGTCTAAGGTATGATTAGGTAAGGGAAAAGATAATTGATAGTGTCCCTTGTATGGTGATAAGCGCTGGGCCTTACAGAGTGAACTGCCCTTTTCTAAGAAAAATAAGATAAAAGTGTCTGAAAGAGATAGATAAGAAAAGTGAAGCATAAGGACGATAAAAAAATGAAAATTTGTCCTTGATTACACTGTAATCCTAGTGCATGGCACTTGCTTATGTTAGCCTGTAACAATTTGGTTGGAAAAGGAGAAGCAATGGTCCAATACATCTCCACTAAGGACATGGTAGCAGACATATCCACAAAACCACTCATAAAGGAGCAACATTGGAAGTTTGTCTGAGACATGGGATTATGACTACACTCAAGTGGGAGTGACAAGATACAATGAACTCCGGAAGGTATGCTAAATCTCCAGAACTCTGGAGATTCCATTATTGCTCCAGATGTTAGGAGTTAAACTCCAGAGCGCTGACTTTTATGATACAACACTGCATTATGGCTAGTCACCTATCACCATTACTGTACTATTTTCTTTCTCTCTCTTCCCTAACACTTATTAAGGTACAAGTTAGTCTTCACCCTAGAGTATATAAACTCCCTCCCAAACTTCTCAACACCTCAGTTGTTCTCGCCCTCTTAGGCAACAGCTGAGCTCCAGTACACATAGAACTGGTATTGCTCCACCTAACTCTGGACCTTCAGACGTCCGGACTTTAACAGGGAGTCTACTGTATTAGGATCCATCATTAATTGTATAAATGAATGAATTTCCCAAGGTAATGTTTCAAGAGTGCACAAGTTCTCAAAGATGTGCAGGGATGATGATAGGAAGTAATGCAAAGGCTCTAGTTCTGTGTGGAGACTTACACAGATGAGAGTGTTGCCTGGTCGGTATAATGGAGTGCTTGAAGATAGTGCTATAGAGCACACAGGAGCATGGTCTTGGAGATAGGACCGAGCTCAGAGTGAAGAAGGTATGAAACCAGCTTCCGGTAAAGACTCGAAGTAAAGAGCTTAGATTGAAAGGGTCCTAATGACCTAGTATTTATACCTAAAGGTATAGTGCACAGACCATGCTGTGTCTGACGAGTATGGTAAGTATAGTACCAGAAAGGGAAGTGCCCATAGCTCTATGATAAGAGGGCAAATCACTATTGGTGGAACCTATAGTATCACTGATAGCTATAGTACGTCCTGTCGTTATCAGCTGACAGACAGAGGAGGAACCCAGAATCCTAGGGTGGAGGGTTATGACATCATGGATAAGAGATAAGGAACCCTATAACCCAGGGTGAAGGGTATGATGTCATGTTCTAGACTTGATGACTAAGCAAGGTCTAGAACCTCAATAACGAATATGAACAGGGAACTGAAAAGAAGGTTTAAGGTTTGATCATAAAAGACCATATGAAGAATAAGGTTCTGAAAATGAAACCTGAAGGTGAAAACCTTATATCTTCGATAAGGGATACATTGTTTGTGAGGACGCTGAGGAGGATGGGGAGGATAGCTTCTTTACATCATTTGTCTAGCACAGTTGTATTCACTTTGTTGGTTGTGTTTGCCATCACACGTCTATTGCTATTGCGGATAAATGCAGACAGTTGATATGATACAATGTGATACGACACGGACAAGACAACATGACAAACAATACAATAGACAGCATAACAGATAGCATGACGGACAGCACGACAGACGATACGGCAGATGATACAATACACTACACAATGTAACCTGATGCTCTAAAATACCCTTCTGCCTTATCCGGGGTGATATTCTGACAAGCACGAGCGATCACAGTCATCGAGAAGTCATCACAGTGGTGCTGCAAATGTGCCTTGATTGCAAAAAATGCTTGTTCGATTGGGTTGTAGTTGGGGGAGTAAGGAGGCAGGAAAATGAGTTTGCAAAGTGGTGATAGTTAGTGCATGAAGAATGAGGTATTGCTGATGCATGATTCATGTCTTCAATCAGCACATGGACTTCCTTGCTTTTGTGGATGTGGCAATTATCCATGATGAGTACACTGCGGGGACTGGGATACGGGGTAGTGAAGGGCATCTGTACCGAAGACACATCAATAAAAATACACATAGAATCATAATTGACACACCACATGTTCTTTCAAGAAACTCAAAAACCGCTTACCATCAACCGGTCCCTCAACAATGTCGTATGCGATGATGCCATCGAGAGTGATGGCAGGAAGGATTAAGTATCTTGTGCCACATACAAAGCACCTCCCGACATGGCAACAAACTCCTCTCATAGACTGCCTGTATTGGTGGGAGGATGTTTGTTTATCTTTTGCAGCTTCATCAATGAAGATGAGCATATTCAGATCCAGCACTTCTGCAGCAATGTGGTTCATATAAAGTGCATGCATCATCTCGTTCCACTTCAAGGCAGGAGAGAAAACAATCTTTCAACTAATTGAAAGCTGCTCGAGTGTTCGAAGAAGTGTAGAGAATGTAGTATATTTATGATGCTTAGCCCAGAGCTCACTTTGAAGTTCATTGAGGTAAATGGTCTTCCGATGCCAAACAATGGTAAAGATAAAAGCGACGTTCAGTGACGTGAGTACTCGAGGGCATCCAATAGCACAAGAGTATTTGCACGGGTTGGTTACAGTTCCATATCTTGAATACAAAGATAGTGTTTTGTAGACGAGCAACTTCTTGACGCCAAGTATGTGACAGATCTGTTGGACATCACAGTTATCATGATATAAGAGGGGGATGTGGGCTTTGATGTTGGAAGATACAACGTGGCAGCACCCAGGCATGGATGGTTGTGACGAGGAAAACCAACCACGCTTATTCAGCTACAGGCAACACAGTCAGCTACTTCCGGGGTCCTTGCCCGGCTGTCTCCGACGCGCGACTTTCGAAAATCTGTTTTCCACATACTTTCGGAAACCGCTGTAATTACTATTAGGGCTACACTATGTTTGTAAAACAAGGTTCCTGATGGCACAAACCCGATATCGATGTGATGGCAATTCCCTTCCGATCTGACATTACTGATTAGCAGTGCAGTCTGAAGATCTGTTCATTCATGTCTTCCTCTTCCTCTCAACTGTACGGAGAACCTTTCATATCTACACGTGAAAGCATCGCTTGGATACCCTCGACCCCGCCATTCGAAGACTCGGACGTCCTCGTCCTGTCTTCTCGGTCAACATCTCCAGGGGGAGTCGGTGCCACGCTCTTTTACCTCGATCTACGTCTTTCCCTTCCGTTGGGTAGAACGAGCAAGATCAACTGGGGCTTTGCAGGTCGTCGTCGCACATTGTCCACCTCGCCGGTGCGCCACCGGTGGGACCACAGTACCATTGACTCACGCGACGACGGATCGGGGGACGAGGGCCAGGTAATACATCGTGATGGGATAGAGATCGAGATTGGCATCGGATTAAATCCCGCGACGGGCGAAATGGAAGCCTATGAGGAAATATGGAGGTATGCAACTGCGCGCTTTTACACGATGAAGTTTGCAAACCAGTGGTCGGATTGTGCAGGGACGAACCGCTCCCTGCGGGATCTCCGTATATCTTCGTGTCTTCGTCCGCCAGTGTGGGGGATGCCACTGCTACTATGGCAGTCTTGGGACCTCATGCCCTTGCACTCGCGCAAGAACCCGGGGCCCCAGACACGCCTCGGGAATTTCGGGCTGTCCGTATGTACGGGCGGACGAGCTCAGTCCAAGACACGCAGGCAACTGCGTGGGAAATCGTGTTCTCCACTGGTAGTTCAGCGCAGGAACGAGAGTTGAAGGAACTTGTTGGACTCGCACATCAAGCGTGTCATTGCGTGCGGGGTAGCAACATTTGTTTGGGGGGTAGTAGATCTTGGGTTGTCTGGGACGCAGGTCGGGAGGGTTAATAACTCAGCCTCTCGAACCAGGCAGGAGCTGGGTTATTCTCTCGAGAATCGAAATTCGCCTGAAGCTCAAGACGGCGATAACAGAAACAAGGTTATTAATGTAGAACCGAGGTTAGGTGCTGGTAGGCACCCTTATCTTTCAAGGTAAATCAATCATTACAATCCTGCCCGTACACTTGGCAAGTTGCAGCCCCTGAGCTATAGCTTCCTTGAACTCCTCGTAGCGCAGAATCAGAACGCACAGGGGAGAAACGACATCAACGCTAGTGATTGCGTGGTGAAAAATCTATTATAATTCTGGAACGCAACTCGGACACTTTGGTACATCTGCATTTTGACCAGACTTCTTTTCGTTGATTCCACATCATGTGAACTGTGAGCCAGCCCCGCTCCTTGGTACTCCTACACCAAACCCGAAGCTCGAGGATTCTCCGATGAGCGCCAATGCTGCGCCATTGTTTCAAACTTGAGCTTCTGCGTCCCTCTTGGCAGCATATACCAAGAGGTCGCAAACACGTTTAGAGTAGCCCCATTCGTTGTCGTACCACGAAATCAACTTGACGAAGGATTCGTTCAACATAATACCGCCAGTTGCATCGAAGATGGAGCTAGCGGGGTGGCCGACAAAGTCGGTGGAAACCACAGCATCTTCGGTGTAAGCAATGATACCCTTGTACTCAGGGGACTCGGAAGCTTCCTTCAGGGCATCCTTGATTTGCTGGTAGGTGGTAGGTTTTGCGAGGCGAACGACCAAGTCCACAACGGAAACATCGATGGTAGGAACACGGAAGGCAAGACCACTGAAGTGGACCGGAGTAAATAGCAATTCGGGCAACGGTACCAAATGGGTTTCCCACTCACGTCAGCTTGCCGTTAAGGCTGGGAATGACCTTGCCAACAGCCTTGGCGGCACCTGTGCTAGAAGGAATAATGTTGTTGTTAACAGCGCGTCCACCACGCCAGTCTTTGGCAGATGGGCCATCGACAGTCTTTTGGGTGGCCGTGGTAGCATGAATGGTGCTCATGAGGCCCTCGACTATGCCAAATTTGTCGTTAACGACCTTGGCAAGAGGGGCAAGGCAGTTAGTGGTACAGGAAGCGTTGGAGATGACGGTGTATTTGGGGTCATATGCATCAAGATTGACACCGCAGACGAACATGGGTGCATCTGCCGAAGGTGCAGAGATGACGACCTTCTTTGCACCACCTTTCAAGTGAGCAGCAGCCCTAATCGAAGAGATGATTCATGTGATCACTTTGAACTTGACGACGAAGTCACACACTTTTCGATGGTAGTGAAAACACCCTAATATAGGATTGAATCAGAGTTGACACTATCTGCTACGGTTCGTGACTGCCTACCGTGGATTCGACGATGTATTGGGCATCGACGTCACTCCATTTGATGTCTGCAGGGTCACGCTCAGCAAAGACGGTGATTCCTTTCCCGTTTATGTAGAGTTTGCCGTCCTGAGCATAGACATCGCCTTCAAAGCGGCGGTGGACCGAGTCATATTTGAACATGTAAACCTGTCATGACTCAGCTGCATGCGACAAGCAAGCGTCGAAGTAACCGACCATGTAGTCAAGGCCAATGAAAGGGCTGCGAGAAAGTGTTAGTCGTCAATTTATAGGAGATCGGACGAGATTGCATACTCGTTGATGGCAACGATGTTGAACTCTGGGTTCTCCAGAGCATTACGCGCGACAATACGACCGATACGGCCTGGAAGTCCGTCAGACACACATGCATCCGCTATCCCAGTAGTATCATACCAAATCTATAGGAAAGAGTCACACGCAGGGTTAGACCTACTCGTCTAGCTGAAAGGCGGGGAGACATACCCGTTGATTCCGACGTTGACCTGAAAAGCATCGTTAGTGATGGCGCCGTCACTTCTCAGCGGTGATGCTCACCATTGTGCTCGATGGGAGGGATGAGGTAGAGGGAAGTTGTGGAGGGGAAGAAAAACGAAGAGGGTGTTTATATGCGCCAGTGGTATCTAATCCGATTTGCGTGCTTTGTTTTCTCTCGGAGTTAGAACGCCAAACACCCCGACCTGTGCCGAAGGACAACTCGGCGGTAACTAGCATCGCCCTCCGCACCAGCCCATTCAGCTGCGCAAACGTGCGCTCACTCATCAACTCCATCGATAACGGTCGGCAGTCGGATTTCGTATTTCACTCGCGTAGTTTATTCATCTTCTCCGTTTCTACATTGCCCAGGGGTTCCCGCTGAGGCGCCTCCCGGTCGCCGCCATTTCACCGACCGCGTCTTGCTCATCTCAGGATTCTTCGGCTTTCGGTCCCGTCCCCCCGATGCCAAGCTATGGCTTCTAGTCAGCTACAGCTGAATCTGTGCTTTCTCTACACAGAATTACAATGGCACCAGATTGCTCATAACGCCTTTCCTGTCTTGCCCGAGGCTTAACATAGACATAGAGCGAAGCCTCAGTTTGGCGGCTGAGATGATAGTACGGCTTGCGGCACAAAAGGCAGGAAAGTCATTAGAAAGCAGCAGGTCGAATGACTCAAAGCTCACCAAGAAACCAAGGAACGCAACAAATTATAAGAATCCGGGTCGTGTTACCAGGACTCACTCTCGCGAATTTAGACATTGATATCGGGGTTTGTTTGCAGCACGTTCCTCAAAGCCTATCACCCACGTGAGCGCAACTCATATATAGATGGATAGTGCGGCTACTGACTGCTGACATTGAGATGATAGAACAGGATTGGTCCCTGGTCCGTTGCCCTCGGCTTTTGAAGCAGCACTAATTTCCGCCCCACTCGAGAGTTTGATTAACCGCAATGGTTGAAAGCATACTCTGTTGGTTCTTCAGGATAACAGTCTATGCCCACGTGGTTGTGGATTTGGTCTTTAACCTATATTCTCTACGAACTCTCCTCGTACGTGGATAATTGGTTGGGTCACACATTTGCGCTCTCAGAGGATCGATTCAAAGACAATCACGACTCGGAATCGTAGTGGTCGCACGACAACACCGATTCTGCCCGACCGTCGGACCGATCAGGAGGCGATAGAGCCATTGACCAAGGCCTGTCGGAGGACTATCAGTATAAGCTACAGCTCAGTCTTCTCTTCAGTAGGTGAGATTCCTCGTTGTGTGATTTCGTAATTTCTTTTGCGAGCACGACGTTACAGTTGCTCCGGAAAATGTTTACCATTACATGAAATTTCGATCTTTGTGACAGATTCGAAGTTCTGCAAAAGATGATGTTCCTTCCCTTCCCTGCATAGAATCCCACATCCTTTAGTTGTCAACATGACCCGCATCCCACACTGTCCAGGTCGAGTCTCTGTTCTGGCTATCCCTCAATATGAGCCTTTCTCCCCGTTGCCACAGTCGGTTTCCTTCCCATTCACGTCCCAGCAGCTCTTCCACGAGCTTTCCGAGTTGATCATCGAGGATCTGATAGCCCGTCGAGAATACTTTGGAGTAGGTAGGTGGTTTACCTTCCTGACTTCGGGGCTTAGTATTGCTCCTTAATCGCACTGCATGGAAATGTCGCGGTTCATTGCGGTGAGTAGCTGAAAACGTTGTATCAATAGCTGTTTGCCACAGGCCTATCGCATGCGGGCCGAGAACAGCCATGAATGCGGTGGATTGGTCGGGGTCTGCATTCGACGTGAGAATCGCGAATGGTGTGTCCAAAGGGACGTATTCCGACCTTCACGAGTCGACGAAGGAAGGAACAGGTAAGTACAACTCCTAAGAAATATTGAAGAATTGAGCGCACTTCCAAACCTCTTCGTAGGGTCCCATCTTTCCTGTCTCGGGGTCAAGGCCCATCCCAGACTCGACCTCTACGCTCTCCCCAGTCTTGTCCTTGCGCTCAACCATCGTCCCTTCGTCCGGTGGCTCGTCGCTTCCGTGCGAATCGATTGTATGTTTCCAGTGATATCGCACGGCATCTTCTTTTTCTTTCTCAAGCGAGATGGTTTCTCTCAAACCAGCAAACGCCCAGTTGATGCGGACAGGTTCCGTGGTTGGCAAGGAAAGCCGGAGATCAAGACAGAGCACCTTAGCCCCCACGACAGATGAATCAGGTAAGGTTGACCGAGAGTTAAGTACCAAAACGTCGGAATCCTCCATTGGCGGGGCTGGCGGCCTCGCTATGCTGACCCTTTTTTGGATCACCGGTGCGCCATAGAGCGCTGGCCAGCTTAGTTGGGCAGCCATAGTGAGATTTACGATGTTGGGACTGTCAATAAGCTGAATGTCCAGGGATTCCCATGGAGGGCCGCGAGCCCTCGCATTCCCTGACCCCGTGGTTTATGTGAACGCAGGTGAGCGCCACGAGCCTGGCAAATCATGTGTGCTAAAATGAGATATCTGGACAGGCTGCGGAAGCCGCTGACCATCACAGCTTGGTTTCTCATCTTTGTGGTTAAATTAATGATATTCGAGAATTCAACTGAGTGCCATAAATATTGCAAACTGATAAGCTGATTGCAAAAATGGGCGCAGTGATATCAATCCTCAATTGGGTAGCTGAGAGTATTCGAGTGCACAAGACCGGCTTGCCTCGCTCGACAGACTAGCTAGAAGCTGCTGGGTCTCGATGTCACTCACAAGGAACCCGATGGCAGGACAGGTTCAGTCTAGGGGGTCTAATGGGCTGCCAAAGCCGTTCTGTCGGGAGCTCAGGAAAGGCTATAAAAGGGAGTGTCGGGTCAGGCTGCATCGCCCCAATCATCGATTGGATTGTCAAGATTAGTCAGAATCAGAGCTTCCAACTTATCACCTCGCTCACCACGTCGGTTAGGTTGGACAACGTCCTGACGTTGAGCCGATGGAATTGCTGACCGATACTCACAGACGTGCATTCGGTGGTTAGGAGAGGTCTCTCCGTGTTCAAAGAAATCGAGGGAAACTGTGCTATGCGCCCTGTCCGACAATGGGGCTCAATCCCAACTCCCAACGGAGAGCGCTGATGCGGCTAAAACGATAAGGGATTAGTTACGCACTCGCATCTCCTGCAAGCATTTCAACATTGGAACATTCTGCGACCAGGATGACTTGTATCAAATAAGAGCATGCATTTTGCTGCGTTCTGCTGCATCTCGTCACTCTTACAACTCTGCAGCTAGACAGATTGAATAGACCTACAGGAAGCCTGGCGCATGAGAGGGATTGCAACGTAGGTTATGAGAGCAAGGCAACGGCACTACGAACTGCGCTTTCCTTTTGAATTTCATTGATACTTGATCGTCCTTTGTGATTATTGCCATCCGGTGTTACAATGGGAATATGTATACGTGAGAATCAAACTGGTATTAAAACGTCTGTTAGGCGTAAACATTAGTACTTTCACGTCTTCGTGCGGAGTAGACGATATTCACCATTATGGGTATCAAACGTTCGACTCGACTGCCTCCAACTTCTTTTTCGTTGCATGCCATGTTACGAATGCTCTCCGAAACTGGTCACACGCAATGAAGAACGAAATTGCTGAGAAGACGATGAGCAGGATGTCCAGGTTGCTGCGGGTCTGACCCAAGACACCAGATATGGCCATGATTGCGGCTGAGCTGAGCGTTGTCATAAGTATTGGTCGGCCATCCAAGGCAGCTAGCGTCCATCTTACATCAAGAATAATATACCGACCAAGCCTTGCGAAGGATGTTATGAGCGGGTCAAGAAAGTGAGAAAGTCGGAAGACTCACAGTACCTAGGAATCGATAGGAGAAATGGATCCGTTCGTTGTCATTGGCGCTACCTGCAAGAAATCCTCCACTCACTGTATTGGCGGGACCATGGTTGTCAGTGAGAAAGCGGTAAGTTAGGAAGAGAAGCGAAGACGGCGCGGGTGCCTTTGAAGTACTAGTCCAGCTGTGACCGAAGCCATGACAGTGACATCTATTATGGCATGGAGGGAGTTGTGCGACAGGCCGGCAGTATTCGGTACCGGCATGTACATGCATTCAATGAAATTTGACAAGAGAGACAAGCTGCCCCGTCTCACGTTGGTTCCTCATCAAAGATACACAAATCGGTTCTGCCAGGTGACGGCTGATTTGTCTTCAGCGCCGAACGAACAAGGCAAATTCCGAGCCTTACACACATAGATAGCACCTTGGACTCAATTTAATTACAAATCTCGACAAGAAACAAAGGCAGCGAAAAAAAAAACTAAGAAAAAGAGGGCGAGAGAGTGACGGGAGCCATTCAGAAGGGAAGCGAGAGAATGATCACTACTACTACTATAGTACTACTAGTAGAACACACAGGCTTAGCGAGATGACGGGAGCGCTAGCGGCTAGATAAGAAGAGAAGAAGGGCTCGAAGCTTTGCTTGGTAATAGTATAAACAAAGATTGAAAAAGTATTTATCGGAGTTGAATAATTTTACCTTCAAGGTAAGTCGTCCCCTGTCTGGACGAGGCCGCATCCGAGTCTCGAGTCTCGACTGTCTGTGTACGGCAGCCGAACACGTTGGCACTATGAACATTGCACTTTCTACAAATGCGGGCTCTTGGCAAATCCCAGGGAAGAGTCCGCTTGAGGTTCTAGCCTGAGTTTCAACATCTAATCTGCGTTTTGAATCACCGCTACAAAATATGCCTGAGTTTGAAAACCTAAACTTGGTTTGAAAGTAGTTTGTAGTTCCAGTACGCAAGGGCCAACTGTAACTTGATCCCGGCTCACTGAAGGTTGTTGCACGACAAATTAAGCATCTTGTCGCCAAACTAACTACGTGGATCGGTAATGATTGACAAGATAATTTATAGGGGCTATACCTACGTGGCGAAGTGCTTAGTCATCATTAAATGGCCACGTCCGTGTTCGATCGAGGTTTGTTCAGTGTTCAAGTCGGTGTCGATGCTTTTGCGTTGTCCAGTCTGGTGAACATATCTTCTTCACCATGCCTAGTCTCTGCCTACGCAGAGCTTTATGTCTTTTTATCCTCTTCACTGGATTTCTTGAATCCTCTTTCGCAGCCTTATTAGCCATCGACTATGGCTCGGACTGGATCAAAGCTTCCTTGATGAAGCCGGGCTTGCCCTTTGACGTTCTTTTGAACAAAGACTCCAAGAGAAAGATACAGTCATCTGTTTCTTGGAAGAGGGACGACCGACTGTTTGGATCTGACGCCGCTAACCTGGTACGTGGCGCACCCCCGTCTTCGAACATGCACTCAAAGTGTATCGAGGCTCCTCGTTTTCCTTCGGATTCATTCGCGTCTCTCAAATTCATTCAAGGCGCGCCTTATACCTCCAATGCCGTCTCCTACTTCACACAAATATCTACTTCTGACATCGTCGAGTCCGGGCGGTCAACTGTAGGATTCAAGCAAAGCGACGGTACCGAATGGAGCACAGAGGAACTCATCGCTATGCAGCTTGCCTACGTGAAGCAACTCGCAGAGAGCGTCGCTGGGGAACCCGTTCACGACGTCATCCTCACCGTTCCACCTCACTACACGCAGTTCGAGCGTGACGCCGTCGTGGATGCCGTGGAAATCGCTGGCATGAGAACCCTCACACTGATCAACGATGGTACAGCTGTAGCGGTGAACTATGCAATGACTCGAACCTTCTCGTCAACTCCAGAATACCACGTCATCTACGACGCCGGCGCTTCCTCTTCCCGGGCAACGCTTGTTTCGTTTGCGGCCGTCGAAGATTCAAAGACAAAAGCATCTTACACACAAATATCTGTTCTTGGTGTTGGTTTTGATCGATCAACGAGTGGGACCGACCTCGACAGACGCATGAGGGACATTCTTGTGGAGAGATTCATCACTCAACACAAACGAGACATCCGCAGAGACAAACGTGGTATGGCGAAACTCTGGAAAGAGGCAAGCCGTGTAAAGGGCGTTCTCAGTGCCAACACTGAAGCAATGTCGACGGTTGGTACCCCGTATTTTACTATATCTTTCAGCGATTGATGCGAGAATCGTGTAATAGGTGGAGAGTGCCGCTTTTGATATAGACCTTAAGACCAAGGTCACCCGTGAACAATTCGAGAGGGCGTGCTCGGACTTGCGTAGCCGCTTTGCCAAACCCATTCATGATGCTTTAGCCAGCGCTGACCTGAGCCTGGTAGGTCGTCGATACCTGCCAATGTACCTTACGCTGACCCATCTTAGGATCAGATATCTTCTGTGATTCTAACCGGCGGAAACTCACGGACACCAATGGTTCAGGCTGCAATCAAAGCCGCTGTTGGGGAGTAGGTGTCCTCCATTGACTACCATAGCCGGATTCTCAATATCTGTCGTCTAGGTATCGGATAGCCCAAAACGTCAATGCCGATGAAGCCGCCGTATTAGGTACAACTCTGTCTGCTGTGATCCATGCATGGAACTAAGTATCCGCTCCTACGACGACAGGCGCAGCACTCCACGGTGCCTCCCTGTCACGTCAGTTCAAGACGAAGGATATTCGAATTGCTGATACCGCAACATACGACATCCAAGCATCCTACTTTGCGTCTACTCCGGATTCGCGGACCATACATTCGCTCATCTTCCCCAAAGGCTCTAAATATGGTTCCCGCAAGACACTCTCGTTCAAACGTAAAGAGGACTTCTCTGTCTGGCTAGACTACAAGACTGAAGTTGCTCCGTAAGAGTTACTTCGATCTCGGGGAGTCGCAGGAACTGACAATGACGTACCCAGCGGTTTCCCGCGCGAAATTCTCCAAGTTCAGATCAACGGTGTTTCAGAAGCACTGGAAAACCTCACTGAACGAGGGGCCATCGATCCTGTCATCAAGCTCACGGTTGCCCTGTCCGAGTCTGGGTTCGTCTCTGCGAAGGAAGCAGTCGCGTACGGTGAAGTCAAGGATGAGTCTCTTACAGGTGTGTAAACTTTTTCACGCGCTTTTTTAAATCATCAAGCTAGTGCAGGCATGCTGAAGGGCCTCTTTGGTGGAGGTCCAGGAGAGCAAGAAGTTCTAAAGGTGCAAGGTGCGGAGGGTACGCAGGAAGGCGAAGCTCAACAGATTGCTGCTCCGCCGACCAAAGAGAAGAAGACTAACGAGGGGAAGAAGGACATGAGTACCATTCCTCTGGAGGTCAACATAGTATTCTCCAGTCTTCCTCCTATGACAGCAGCAGAAAAACGCGGATCTCGTGATAGGTTAGTTCGTTTTTTTATATCTTCCTTTCTTTGCTTATGTTTTGCGTGGCTTCAGACTACGTGCAATCGACACCAAAGAAGCGTCCAAGTTTCTTCGGGAGGAAGCACGCAATACTCTAGAGGCATACCTGTACAAGCTCCGCGACCTCCTCGAAAGTAGTCCGGCCTCGCCTTTTATGAAATGCTCGAAACCCGCTGAGAGACAGACTATCTCACACAAACTCGAAGATACTATCGCTTGGCTCCACGAGGAAGGTGAAACAGCTGACACGACCGTACTTAGGGAAAAGCGCGGGACACTGGAGTGCGTACATGTTTGAGCGTATGATTTGATTTCTAACTATGTGTTCAGGCTACTGGAGCGGCCGGTCGTGCATCGGTACAAGGAGATCGAAGACTTCCCAGAAGCCCTCAATAACAGCCAAAAGTGGAATTGGTCTACGAGGCTCTTCCTCACCGAAGCACGCACGAACCTCACTGCCGAAGCCGCCGCCGACATCCCGTCTAAATGGACGTCCGAAGAGCTTGAGGCGCTTGAGGCGGCATTGAAGGAGCACGAAGTATGGCTAAACGATGGCGTTGAGAGGCAGAAGCGCACGCCGATGAATGAAAACCCTGCCATACAGACGAGGGAGATGAAGGAGCGAGCCAAAACTCTCGAGTTGCATTTGCAACGGTTGTTGAAGAGGAGGGCGCCAAAGGTCAAGAAGTCGGCCACCTCGTCACAGCAGTCAGGGTCAGGGTCATCGGGCTCAGAGCCAAAACAAAAGCAGTCGAATGCGGATAGGGGGACGGGGCATGACGAGTTGTAGATGGGCCGATACGGCGACACTAATGGATTAAATAGACAGCATTGATCGTACTTATTTGCAGCGGAGGGGAGGGTGAACTGACACGTTCGGAACGTTCACTGGTGCGTCTCGCGAGTCTGGTTCGAGTATCCTGCGCAACGAAGCTCCAACTTGCGGAAACGTTGGACGACCCGTTCAAAGTATTTGTTGGTGCTTGTGTCGAAAGACTTGGCTTTCCCGGCAGTGGCACAGTGCCCTGGACAACGATCTTCCGTGCTTGTCTTCTCTCTTGCATCTCACCAACTGTCTCGTCGCATTCGACGTTGCCCGCGAGCACTGTGGTCTTTCAGGAGCAGCGTGTCCTTGCTTGGTTGTAATTTAATTCATCTCCATGTCGAGACGGAGCTACGATAGCGTTGCTCACGATAAACGGCTTTCCAAGTATCGTGTCACGGACGATGACCTCTTCGAGTGCGTGCTGCGCAGTCACGAATTCGTTCGCTTGCTGATCCCTCCTCAGCTATGTCCTACGTGTAGCGTGAGTTGCAGTTGCCCTCAACCTCACATCTGCTCCAGCTGAGGCATTGACATAGCATCCTGAGTTACATCACCTCTCCAAAGGTCGTCGCATCACACTCGAACGGAGCTGAAACGAAGGAAAAGGAGCACCATTCTAAAATCTCAGGTGCTATATCACACTCTATCATCTCTATAGGCGATATCTTCAAGGAGATCAGGGATGGATCCAAGAGCGTCAAGTTTCCTGAGAAGCTTCTCAAAGTACTCGAGCAGAAATTGCAGAACATAGTCATGGGGAAAGAAGCCGCGTGCGTGGCTTATCTGTCGTGTCGATAGCAGTCCTGCCTGACCTTCGCCTTTGAAGGTACTCCGATCAATTGACACGGAGAACCATGGCCGTGTTTTACAACCAATTTATGGGCGACCCATTTCGAAGACAGATGAAAGAGAACAGAAGCATTGAAGAGCTCATTTTGATGTTTGCTTCACATGCTACTGGCGTGCTCAGGAAAGAACCAACGCTGGTAGACGACGCTTGGAAAGTCGAGGTCAATAACCAAATTGCGCAGTTCGTAAGGATGCTACGTGATTGTCTCAAAGGCCTTAGCCACGTTTCACCCGAGTTAAACTCTCGTCTGGACATGTACCACACGAAACTCTCGCAATCTTCGAGTGAGTCCGGTCATGACTCCGCCTCGACTTCTCGAGATCGTGGAGACTCTGTCAGCACCGCGCCTGGCATCAGCACGAGCATCTACGACATGCCATTCGTATTGGTTGTCTCCAAGCTGTTCAAGATTCCCGAAAACGCAATGCAAACAGAGGTCGATAGACTAAGGAAGACGTGCACAGAAAAGGTAAGCATGTAGGTTCTCAGGTTTCCACACAACTGAGATTGTCTCTAGGCAGCCGTTGTTGATCTCAAGGTACAATGACCCAGCGTAGCCCACACAGAAACGTACTGAAATATCTATGATAGACTTGTTTAAAGAACATCAATGCTGGCATACCTTTTCCGGGCAGACGAGAGGACTTCGAGAACGATGCTGCGTGGAACCAGTGGCGAACCCTGGAAACATCACATCTCTCGCAACTCATGGTGGCTATGGTGTCTTCGAATCCGGAGCTTGCTAAATCAATACCAGCGGATGGTGGTGGTTCACCTCCTAGCACAAGCCCACGTCCTGGCTCTGTGTACTCTGTAACCTCCGGATCCGCTAATCGGCATACGGGAGCCACATCTATCGGGAGTCGACGATCCATCTTTGGTGGGCCACAGGGTGGTGATGGCGTCCCGGACCCAGTCGAGGAAGAAGTCGATGGTGACGAGGAGATCCGTGTCGGACACAACTTCACATTTATTCCTCCGAATCCCAAGAGGTTCTACCGACGTCTCGTTGAGTACTGCCTCACCGCCGATCTCGAGACGATGTTTGGACCCGAGGTCGATGATGCAGACGAAGTACCATTGACTATCCTGAGCCCCCCTCATACTAACCTCATCAATGAATGCGCATTGCGTTGGCGGATAGGCCAACCGTATCGCGCCACGTGCTTTTTGGAGCTCATCAAGGAATTCTATGAACGGGGTCATGTACCGATGGAATGCATACCTGAGGCTTTGCAGGCGGTCTCGAAAGTGCTTCATGACCTTGAAGTCGACAAATGGCCAAGCCAAGACGTACGTGATGCCCGCGACACAAATGGGTTTTTGTTTACATTTTCTCGACACGCAGACAGAGCTATTGGCCAACGCCTACGGCAGTCTTTACAACATCTTCCTTTCTTTGCTTTACCATGCAATGGAGTCCATACCGAACCTCAAAGTATCTGAGATCCAGCCGTACTTGAATGTGCTCGACCATGTGCGGGGGGGTGGTCTCTTAACTCGTTTCGAAGCGGATATGAGCGCACGCCTTTCGGATATGGAAGACCACGTCAAGGCACTGTCTGAGCAGTTCTATCAGAAGAAGATCCAACAACTTCAAGCAGCTCCTGGTGTCAATCGCGCTCTTCCACTTCTCTTAATGACTGACGAACTGGAAAAGGCTGCGAAACAACTTGATAAACGTTTCCCCGAGCCACTTGTTGGGTATGTATTTTTTCGCCATGAACACTTTTTATATGTAGGCATTGATTACCTTTCTCTGGTTAAAGCCGGGTCGACATCGTCTCTTTGGTCGTAGAAGTGACAGTCCCGCTATTAATTACCGACCTGCAGAGTTCATCGAAGAAACTCTTTGAATCATCCATGAATGGACCCACACCAGACGTTCCCATCCAGGACATTTTCGCATTGTACCGGAGGACGAAGACACTCCTGTCGATGTTTGAGGCGTTTTGCCCCAAGTAAAGTTCCATCGACCTCACGGAGTCATCGGTTGCTGATTTGTCACAGAGGTCATGTTGATTTCGATCTCAGCCAGTTCTTCATGCAATATGTCCTGCAATGGTTGCTAGACACCGACAATAAGACAAATCAATGGGTTCAAGCTGTCAGTATATACTCCGGTCATGGTTCATGTTGACTGATTTGTGCGATATAGGCCATAGCTGCCGACAAGGTTCGTCTTGGAACAGACAAAAAAACGATGCGCAAGCTTACGTGCTAGTGCAGTTTGAAGCAGAAAACACGGATGGCCATAGTTCATCTATTGTCGACCTATTCGATTCTCTTCGCAGCCCCATAACGTTCCTCCAGGAATTAGAATGGTCAGACGAATACCAGAACGCCAGGTTCTTCACCAGTCTTTCTAAGGTACGGGTACATCAGACTGAAGTCCTGGCGTCTTCGCTGACCACACTTTCAGACTATCTCGAAGGCCGTTGAGCAATATTGTCGTAGTGTGGAAGAGCTTTTCATGACTGAAATGTTCCCTCGTCCGACCGATTACCTACAGCCCCAGAAATCCTCTGCCTGGATTGAAAAGGCCAAACAACTCACGACAGCAAGTGAAAAGAAGGTCGAGCCCTTCAATTTCCGCCCTGAGTCGTGCGTCAAGCTTAACAACGTCGAATCTGCCCGAAAGCTTCTGGATAACATGTACAACCAGATACAGGTTGACAAGATTGCCGACGTGTTGGCCGCATCTCCACCAGTGCCTGAGAAGGTTGATAGACCTAGATTCCTGTTTACGGTGAAAATAGTGATGGGAGAGGACCTCGTACCACTCGACAGCAGTCCTTCGGCCCAGCTTGATACGTTCGTCACCCTCAGCGACGAAGCCGGAAATCGCTTGGTCAAGACCCGGACGATATATGAGACATTGAACCCTCGCTGTGAGAATTATTCAGTTTGTTATTTTAGCTATTCTGACCTCCAACTGTAGGGGAGGAGACTTTTGACATCTCAGTCGACAAGCCGCTCTGGCTCATGTGCAGTATACGAGATCGCGCGTTGGTGGGTCAACACGACGTGGTTGGTCGCAGTTTTATCTGCCTGAACCCCGCACAATACGGCGATTTCCTGACCCATGACGTATGGCTAAACCTCGAGGCCGCTAATCATGGACATCAAGGTCGAATTCTCTTGCGTGTCAGCATGGAGGGGGAGAAGGACGATGCTCAGTTCTACTTCGGACGAGGGTTCAGGTCCCTGAAGCGCAGCGAAGGGGACATGATGCGTATCTTTGTTGACAAGGTCAGTGGGCAACCTCCAATTCTCGTAAATTGACACATTCGCACTCCCCTTCCGTCAGATGTCACCGTTTATAAGACAGTCACTATCGCGGACAGTATTGAAAAGTCTCATCAAGACTGGTACGGTTCTCGACTACAACAAAGCCCTTGCGAACATGACTGGCCTCTACCGATCTGCACTCGGCTCAACCTCGAACGAAGTGCAAATACCTCTTCCAATGTCTGAAAAGCCTCGCGTTCGCCCCGAGGAATTGACAGACGTAGAGATCGAGCGAGCCATCGTTCCGCTCTTTGACTATTTCGACGCCAATTTGCAGATTCTCAATACACACTTGTCTGAGACGGTCAAAGACACGGTGATGCTCAGGGTCTGGAAGGAAATTCTGACAGTCATCGAGGGCCTTCTCATTCCTCCACTGTCCAAATTATCGAGTGACATGAAGCCTTTGAGCGACAAGGAAGTTGACATTGTTTTCAAGTGGCTGAAGGTAGTATTCGTATCCTTGGGCTTGCATTCCAGATTGCTTACTGACGAGATCTGCAGTTCATGAGGGATTATTTCCATGCTGAAGGCGAAGGCGTTGCGCTGGAAGCCCTTCAGAACCAGAAGTATCGTGACGTGGTGTCGATTCGTATGTACTACGATTGGCATACGTGAGTGAAAACATGTGGTCACGAACGTGGCTAACTGGCTTGCAGGGACACGCTCATGGAAGAATGCGTTCGTGCTATGCAACAGAGTTTACGAGAGGCCGTACCTGTCAAGAAACGTGTCAAGAGTGTTTACAATCAAAGAAACCTCGGCACGATCAAGGAACGCAAGAAGGAGAAGCAAGAGAAAGAAGTGTTCAACGGAGAGACTATCATGCGTATCCTACGGATGAGGTACGAAATCGTTGCGTGACTTCAGAGGTCAGACACGCTCAAACTAGTGTCATAGACCGAATACACAGGAATTCATAGCACAGCAGCTTGATATTATGCAAGCGATGCGAGCCGAGCAAGAGCGATCTCAAGCAGCACAGCAGCAAAAGAAATCACAACGTGTTCGGCATGGACACGTTCCATCCGTCCCGCCACTACCAACGAACGACCCATAGGAGTTATGTCTATGTCTACTATCTCTGATACCTTGCGTTATATACCCAAGCTTTGGACAGCCTCTGTGGCTCGTCCGTTAATGTAAAACCTTCACGCTCTAGATCTTGGACTGGGGCCTTCTTGTTTTGTTCGCTGTAGAGACTTACCTTATCGGGCTACGAATCTTTGTCTTTTTCATTGTTCCGTTTGTAGGCCAGCTCCGATTTGCTCTTCCGGAGAACAATGAGATCGAGTCAGTCTCCAAGGAAATGGTTGCGGTTCGACTACGTTTTAACACCCGGGTGTCGAGGAACAGCAGATCGTCGAACCAACCCTCGCCCTTCAGTGCCATTCCAAGATTCACGGTCGTTGCCAACTCTATTCCCCGAAGCTTGCTGGCCGTCCAAGCTCACTAATTTCCTTGTTCCTGTCTATCTCTACGTTGCAAGCGCAGGTTCGCTCATTGTGCTTCCGGACCAGTGGCATTCACATTCAGCATGTTCCTTCCTGGTTTCGCGCGTAAGTAACGCACCATGTATCCGACCACGCTGGTGGTGTGAACTATCTTTCCAGGTGTATTCATAGCTCTCAACATCGTACGTTCATTGAGCATCATTGCTCTCTTGCTCGTATTCGCGACTAGCATTCTCGAATTGGTTGATGACGTCGAGGCCGTCAACGCCTTTACGAATGGCAATTTCAACATGACTGCGTTCGACGCGGGAAACTCGGACTACATCCCGTATGCAACCTATGTATCGAAGAAGAGAGGACTCTTGAAATGTCTGACGATGGCTCGTCTAGAAACAGCACCGTTCCCAATCAACCTGGCGGAGCCTTTTGGGCTGTCTTGAACCGGATCTTCATCATCTTCCAGACTATCGTGCTCATCCTGTCCGAAATCGGTGTGTGTGCCACGCACGCTTTCTAACAAGATGGAAACTTAAAGACTGCGTGACAGGTTGGCCTGCGGCATTCTTTGATCGCTTCTTTCCCGTCCTCGGTAAAGACTTTGGCGTCGGCGCTCTCGGAGTCATGCAATGCTTGTCAGTCGCCACCGACGTTACTGCAGTGTCTATCTGAGCCCTTTTTTATTTTAGGATCGGCGCGTCCGTCCTCTCTCACTACGTCAGCGACTTCCCCTTGGTGACCGCGTTCTTCCTATTTTCGGTCGGATGCGGCAACATGCTCGTCGGTCTGATCTTTCGGGAAAGGGTCAAGGACAAACGGTCTATCCTCTCGTGGCGTGAACGTAGCAAAGACGTTCTCCCGTCACACGTCCGAGGTATCGATATCCGACCTGTCACGGGAACGCTTTCCTCCATGCTCAGCCGCGAAGAGAAAGCCGGTGGTGATCCTGCTCACGCGCCGTCGAATGCCTCCTCCAGCCGGCCTGGAATGGGCTTCGGAAGCCAAGGTGAAAAAGTAGCCGGACTGAGAGGTATGTGTTGCCGACATGCTCACGAGCGACTTGTCTCGATTGATCTCTATTTTCTTTGGACAAGGTTTCATTCTCACGAAGCCAGCCGAATCCCTTGCAAGACATGCAGCGTGAAATATCACGACGTTTATTTGTTATGAAAAAGTCTGATGGTCAATGTTCTCTTGTATCGGAAGTCATCTTCAATGCCGCATATGTCGATTTGTATTCCAATGTCTTACGGTCTCTCCTCCGCACGTCGTAACCAGCTTTCCATTCACTTGTGTAATGCTTGTACTTGCTGCCCTGCAATAATGCATGTCCTTTTTCATCACGCTTGAGAGTGCACGCCTCCTGCAAAGTCGGGACTGAAAGGGGATCACGTCATAAACAATTGGTTATGTCACCCCTCCTCCTTGACGTGACAAGGGGAATGGCTCAGGTACTAGGCAGGTGGGCACCAAATTGGCGAGCAACTCCACTATTGCAGTCTACCAATAAAAGACACATGAAGGAGTATTTCAATGTTCAACCGGTTGTTCTTCTTGAAAAAACCAGGTACGTCGCTAGAGAGGGCACATATACAGTCATCTCGCTCTCTCTAAGGTACATACTTTCCGTGTTTCCGGTGCCAATTCTCGATCGAGTCCCATCCATAACGCTTATAGACGTGCTTTGGTCCCTCTGGCAGACGCACGTAGTCGGGCTTGGAGTCTGTTTTGACCACCATCTGTCCCCCGAGAACGGGAATAACCTGTCAGCCTCTATTGCGACCTCTTATACTAGCCGGGGGTTGGGGGGGGGGAGAAGGAACGCACCAATTGTTCCGGAGCCTCGAGTGGAGGGGAATCGATTGCAGAGGCGAACGGATGGAGTAGGTCTGGCCTGTTTGCAATGTGTGCGGTGGGGGGACGACATCAAATCCAATCCGACAATAAAAAGAAAGAAACGCACCAGTTCTCGTCGTACAACCATAACATGGCAGAGCAGCGGGTGCAAAAGTTGCGTTCGGACGAAGCGATGGATTCTTTTGGGGTGTCGCGGTCGAGCACGGCGCGGTAGATGCTTGGAGGGGGTGTCACTCAGGTACGTTGCCAGGCGAGAGATGATGAGTGGGAGAGGGGGTGGTGGTGGGGAGGAGTATGCGGGGGTGGTGGACATGGAGAAAAGGGAACCAAAGACGTACCGGATGTGTTCCTCACCTTGGGTGATATGGAGCGTCTCTGCTTTGGCACAAAGATTGATCGACCCGCCTACACCGCCGACTTTACGGCAGATGGAACAAGTGCATAACTGACAACGGGTGGGTCTTCCTCCCCCGAGATTGTGTCAAGTCATGAAGAGGAACGCACCTGATAGGGAACTGGAGTGTGGCTTTGTACGGTGAAGCGGACGGCCCCACAATGACAACTTCCTTTGAGCGGGACGGGCATTAGGGATACAGAGAGATTGACATTAGGGGCTTCTTACTCGACACATGGCCAGCCACCGGCCCGGTTTTCAACATACAACAACAGAATTACAAACGGCGCACCAAAAAGTCCTTTCACAAGTAGTACATCGTATCCCGCAGCCTCGGCCCCGAAACACCATTCCCCCACATCTCCGTAGCTTTCTCGAAAACGGCGTCCTCCGCCCGTTTCTTGCCCCTCTTGTCCTTGTCCTTACCCTTACCCTTACCCTTGGCATCGGCGCCGCCGTCCTTGCCTCCCATCAAGAAATTGTGCAAGTAGCACCGTCCCCGCTCACACGCGACGTCTGCCCAGTATGCCGGGGAGACGAGACTGACAGCCTTGGTCGCGCGCGCAAACATGTAGCTCAAGTCGTTCGTCACGCGTTGAAGGTCGTCCGCATTGAAGCCGTTCTCGTCGTGCACGACGAAATAATGCGTCGGCCGAGTGGTCCCTTTGAGGCCGCCGTGCGCTGTGCGATGATTCTCGAGTCAGCGCGGGCGCACACATAAAAAGACCCGTAGGCACAGAACCTTGGAGGAAGAAATCAAACTCGTACGCCGGCGTGATGCCACGATCGACGACCGTGCCAGGAAGTGGATTCCCATCGTGCGCCGCGTCTTGCTCCTGGGTGGGATAGAAGCGCGTGTTGTGTCTCTTGCCACAGATGACGATGCTGAGCTTTGGTTGGTAAGGGCCATAGTGCTTAAAGGCCCTCCTCATCTGTGTCAGCTCATATTGGCGTACTTGCACGAACTGACTCTACAGTGCAGGGAGACTGGTATGAATAAGTGGTCAGATCGCCAAACTAGCACACGCACCTCGGAGACCCCATCGCGGTATAGAATAACACGCTTGGGCAATTCCCCGTTGTTATGAGCCTTGTACAGCTCGAAACGACTGATGAACATGTCCCTGAGGACGTCGTCACCACTGCCCTGATCACGGTCAATCTAGGCCCCAATATCATCAGATGGTGACCTCCGGCGAGGGGTGGAGTTTAGATACCTCAACCTTGCTACTTCGAATGGCAAGTCTCGCGGGATATTGCGCGAAGTGTTCGTCGATGCTCGCAACCACCGCCACAATAGATGCTGATTGGATACGCGCTTGGTCAGCTCGTACTTGCAGGTGCATGTATAGAGATACTTACGTGTTCCATCCGCAAAGAGCCCCGTCGCGGGATGCGTTACATCCATACCCATTATCATCGTCGACGCACTCTTGAGCCACGCCCCACTGTTTGCATCCAACGTGTGGTTGATACCACCCAGCTTCATGTTGACCTTCAACGCGACGTTCGCAAAGTATTGTGGTCGACCCTCTTTCTTTTTAACCTTTTCGGACTGCATGCAGACGGTGGCGATATCGAGCTTGACATCACAGAGCCTCTTGAGGCCATTGTAAATCGTCTTGTCATCGTTGGACAACATGACGAGGACGAGTTTCGGTGCAGTTTGCTCCATCAGGGCCCCCAAGGCCATTTCTATTTCCTCGATCGCGTTATCCCGAAAACGGTTGTTGGATGGGCGAGGTAGTTGAACTGCTGCATAAGCTTGCTCTCTCAATGGCTGCACTTGCATGCCGCACTTGTTGCACATCGAGCGGAACCCGGATACGATGTTAAGCAGCTCTGGGTCCTTGGCGCCTCTGAAATCGTCTCCCCCACCGTCCTGGATGACAAGTACAGCCCACTTGTCCAGCCGCGCACCAACAGCAAATTTCACATCGCGGAGGTTCCACGACGCACGCTCGTTGATGGTTGCAGGTGCGTCGGACGAGTACGTTAGCCCTGGTTTGTCCAGAACACGACCAGGCACGACGGCCATCTCCGTGCCCACGTGAATCCCGAATGACTCTAACAACGGGTTGGAGCTCCGAAAACCGAGCATGTCGAGACCTTGGTAGACAATCTTTTCCGCGTTCTTTTTGGGCGGTTTGCAAGCCACGTTGAGCATCGCTGTGGCGTGTTTTTTGTCGGTGAGTTCTCCTTTGAAGCCCTGGTCTGGGAGGATGTCACAGAGTTCAGGGGGGTAGAGGCTGCCATTGGGCCCCTCGAGGAGTCCAAGATTGGGGTATTTCAATATAATAGAGTATTCTGTTTTACATGGTCAGCAAGGGTCTTCCAAGCAAGGTAACATTTCTTACTGCGTTCATAGTACTTCTCTATCGTGACTTTTCCGAATGGACCGCCACTCATCCTGTGCTGGCGGGCATTCTCCTTGGATATACCTTGTATCATAACAATCTGATTGTTGTGCCAAGTCAGCACCCGGACTTGAGCCCCAAAAGCACCTGTATCATTCTTGACGAATCGATGATATTCTTCCAATGCGTCCACGAAGTTTTGGGGCTTGTAAAACGCCGCATGACACGTATTCACGTTGAGCATGAGCTGTTGATGGGCAGGTCGGACAGAGACGTAGAATCCCTCCCGGACCGTGAGCCCTCCTCCGATATCTTGAGGAGTTGGGGTGTCGAAGAAAAGCCGTTGGTCGGGATGCTTCTTGCTTTCGTCGTTACGACCTATCTTTGTTCTCCTCTGAGATGTATGCGCAGTCAGAACGAGGTTGAGCGCGGAAAGGACCTTGGGCAACGCTTGAGAGTCGACAGGGTTCCCTGCAAGGCATCTGTATGTATGCGGGGTCAGATGGACCCGGGATATGATCCAAAGCAATATACTCTTTCAAAATCTGCTGGTCGACTTCTTCTTCAAAGGTGAGCGTGAGCGTATACTCAGCCCCTCCCTCTGAAGGAGGACCATTCTGTCCGTTGTCATAATATGCACCACTTATGATGAGGGGTTGCGGCAGCAAGATGGATGCCACGAGTTTCTCCGCACTGTCGTGTGCCACATGACCGGGCATTCCAGCCTGTTTCCAATCTACGGTCTGTTCTGCGAGTTCGAACACGCGGTATTTGGAGAACTTCCTGTCGGGGAGGGTTATCGCGGCGGTGTATCGATATATCCTTCCCCGGACGTCGACGGGAAAGTAATTAGCGCGGAGTAAAATCTCTCGTCCTTGCGTCCCAAAGTCGGGTCGAAGGGGAAGACCCTCCGAGTCCGCGTCCGAGCCAGCGCTGGGTCTGTCTAAACGGGCAACGACGGCCTTGTCAGAGCCATCTTTGATGCGGGCATCGACTGTGCTCGGTCGATCCGGCATAAAGATGCTGAGGAAAGACGACCCGTCAGCGAAGCGTTCGGGTGTGAGGGGGCGGGAAATGGGACTGACGTTCCTCCAGGCCGACTTTGCATACTAGGCCCTCCGCTGGCTGCGCCCCTGTGCGGGGGTGGTGCACCACGAAAGCCTCGTCCCCGAGCCCCTCTGAAATGGCCTTCGCCTCTGCTTGCGTTGTCACTGCCACGAGGAGAGTACGCCCCCCTGTAAGCTGCGGGGTCGCCCTGACCACGTCCTCGCGAGCGTCCTCCCCTGCGCGGACCTTGCCAACGCCCAGAACTCGAATTAGCGCTGCTGCTCATATGCGTGCCAACGTCGAGAGCGAGTCGACGCTGTGTGCGCAGCATTGTACACTCTGCGCATCCAAATATGGCAAGGGGCCTTGACCTGCCCAGACTTGAATTGCAAAATACCGACGTCATGGGAAATTTCCAAAAAAAGATATTTTATAGGGGTTTATTCATACAGTACGTTTAGGAATCGACAGTTCTCTGATCTACAAGACAAAAGGGCGGATTCACGAATTCTATACAGTACAGTCGCAATTCGGCAGGATGTAAAATACAGATATTGACGCAGGGGAGCGAAATCTGTGCTGATGATGAGAGCGTGTGGATGGGAGGTGGTACAAATGATGGCGGGACAAAAGCGGGTATAGGGTGGAACAGGTATCAGGAACATGACGAGGCTACCAGGAGAACCGGGTAACATCCTGGACGCTCCGAGTTACGGCCGACGGAACGAAAAATAATCAGCATCGCTGGAAATAACACGAACGACGTTCACACGTCGGAAGGGGAAAGAAGCGAAGGGTCAACTAACTTCCTGGCTAGAAGCCGGCTTGCCAGGGTGATACAAGTGCCACTAGGTGAGAGCGACGTTCCAAAACGCGGGCGGGAATCGGGCAAGGGTGACCAAGGGCATGGGGAAGCACCTAGTCCTCTTCAGGCACTTCGCATATACTGGAAAGAGATTGTTTGCGCGTATGACCGCGAAGACTGGCGCTACTACATCTTCGATGGTGCCCAGATGATCTTCTCTGGACAGGTTGGGGTACGCCTGCGACGGGCAGGCCAAGTGAGGGAGATGGACCACTATTGAGCGGAAGAACAGGAGTGATTTCCTCGGAAAGGGAAGAGAGGGAGGAGTTCGGAGATGAACTGTAAATAACGTATGGCTCTTCTTCTTCTTCCTCCTCCTCCTCCACACAGGGGAAAGGAATGGCGGATGCTTGCGACCCTAAGCCAACGTCCTGCTTTAAGAAAGGAACGAATGATCGGCTTGAACAGCCAAAAATTGGCTAAGAATCAAGTGTCAAGACAAGAGAAACCGGTACGGGGAATTGGCACACGCACGGAATCCTTTTGCGCATTTGTTTCCCTCACCCACTCTGTGACACGTCGGACCCACTCTCTCTGTTTGAGAAACTGGATGCGCTCCCTTCGCTGCACGGCGGACTCTATGAAATTTTTCTGCCTGCCGCGAGCGTCGTAGACAGGGGTAGGGTTGTCGGGGGGACGGTCTGTGCCGTTGGCGGACATGTGGGGATGCTGGGGTGGAGAGTCGTACGCAAGCATGATACAAGGACGATGTCAAGGGCGTGCCACCCGGAATGTGTCAGATTTTATAGTCCACTCGGAGGGGGGCTCTAGATCGTGGATTATGTGGCTGTGGGGTGTCTAGCATTAGTCAGCATATACGCTGCGGAGGCGGGGACTATGCAATCTAATTACGCGACTCGCATCTCCTCTGACTGCTTTTTCAGACCCTCTGCCATGGCCCTAAAGCCCGTCTGGAGCCCACTTCCGACAAAGAACTTGACCAGATATGCCAGCAAACCGCTGAACACTTCGATGGTCTCATAACGCGTCTTCTTCCGCCCATCTTCCACCACTTCCACCAACGCCTGCCATCGCACTGCAGTAAGAAGCCAAGAGGGGTACTCGACGTTCTCCCATGCACAACGGTAGTTGTCGGGGTCGAGGGTGGTTATTACCTCGAGTGCAGAGCCAGCGGGGAATAATTTTGGGGGGTCGAACGAAGGGGGAATGTGCACAGGATGGATGAGTATATGAGCACCGGCGCGGGGTGTTTGCTGAGACGCGGGAAGGGGTTTCCTGGATGCATCAGTGAGGCACTGGTTTCGACTGCGCCATGGTTTGGGTCATCAGACACGGGGTTACGACTTGAATTGATGTGACACGTACACAAACGGGTTCCTGCAAATGATAGCTAGCGTCGGTGGTATGGACTCGGCGCTGGGTGAGGGACGTACCAACGGTGATATGATCCCCAGTCCATGAGGACTCCCCAGACAATGTCGCGCGGTGCATCGATGGTTATGGACGCGGACGCGGTAAATACGCCATGTGAAGCCAGGGGAGGAAGACCTTGCACCATGGTGTGAGTGGGGAGCAACGCACGGAGAATTACGGGGAAGCGTCGTAGAATTACCAAATATGGATTACCCCTGTATTTGATTACATAAGCATAAATTTGTGTATGGCTCCCTCGTCTACTCGTTTCTCTCGATCATGGCCCTCGCAGCTCAGCTGTCCCTGAACGCGTCCTTGCTACAGGACAGGTCGAAAAGGCGGAAAACCGAGTCGTATCTATTCACCGGCCGTGATGCCGACCTCCACGACCTCGACTCGATACACGCTCTTGCCTCCACCGCATTCACCCATCTTCGTTCCCTCTCCCCCGCATTCTCTTCTAAAACCGTCAAGTTCGGCCCAGATGCATCGCCTTTGGCCGTGGACTTTGAACACGCATTGTTCTCCGATGCTGCAAAGGCCCTCGATCGCACAATCCAGACACCAGAACGCAACGCCAACCTCGATCAGCATATCAACGCGTTTTTGCCTCTCCTTGGACCTTGGCTGATGGAGGCTCCCACCAGCAAAGTATTGGAATGGCTCGTGAGGCGCTTCAGGTAACCTTCCCTTTCACCTCGCACAACTCACTGATCTGCATCGTCCATCAGAATCAACGAGTTCAATGTGCCTGCCCTCCTTGCCTTGTTCTTGCCGTACTACGAGTCCCCGCACTTTGTCAAAATGCTTTCCATATTGCTCATCCAGTACGTACTTTACGATCGGATCACCATCTCACACTCATGGCTTCCCAGGTCAAACTCTTCTTTTTCGTTTTTAATCCCCTTCAAATCAGCAGCAAAGCCCCTTGCACGTACCGCCTTGGTCAAGGCTATGCTATCAGATACAGAGGTAGCACGTTTCATTGCCAACCTTCTACCCATCGCAGTCAAATGTATACCATCCTTTCTTCGTCATCTGTCCTCTTTTGCTCACCGCTACCTCAGGCTCGCATTCACATCGCATACTGCTTGCGTCTCATCTTGCTACGATGCACAGCTACATTTCTACCGCGCCATCTCTCGATGATGGCATCCTTGCATTCATTCTGCCCTCTTTGCTCACGCCCCTTCAACCTTCCCACAAAGATGCCAACGTTGTGGTGAGTGTCTCGCCGCGGATCCTTTCCATTCTACCTTGCCCATTCATCCACTAGCTCGCAGGCTTTGTTCTTCTATGCACTCTCTCACGCAGGGTGAACCTGAAACCTGCTGCTCTATCCGCCATCATCAGCGCAATGACAACTCAAGTACGCGGAGCTCGGGGCTCGGGCAAGGGCTCTGTGTCTACTGCTCATTTTGTCAAGACTGCTGTGGCAATCTGTTCAACACAAGAAAATGTTCACGAATTCCCCCTCGGTGCAAGCCAGTTATGCACAAAGATGTCGTATGTTATTTCTATATCTCATCTCGGAATTTCATTAAAATGGCATGATGCGTATAGCGGGTTCTCCGATGAAATAAGTAAAACCATGACGATTGTTGGGGCCCAGCACTTCATTCTTCCGCTCCTTCGGTCCTTGGGTGAACGGTGCGTAGATATCTTTTGCCATGTTACCATGACCTCACCTTTGTATAGCATCCATGAACATCGGGTTTCGCCACTGTTTTCTACTTTGATTAATACCCCGAATGCTCCCTCAGTAGTCGTCAAAGAATTGTCTCGCATTCTAATTCGCCTTGCTACGTTGCCACCTGATGCTGACCCTGGAGCAGTCGAAGATGAGACGAGAGAGACAACCATTCGCGTCGCACGCTCACTGCTTTCCCTCGTCCATCAGCGCCACCTTGAGCTCTTGAGAGGCGTTGCAGATGACGTACTCTCCGAAGCTGGCGAGTCGAACAAGGATAAAAAGGAACGCAGAAAGCTGACAAATGAGCTCTTGACGTCCTTTTCTTTGGTGAGCGAGGCCTTGTCGATTGCCATTCTCAAATTGAGATGGTACAAACTTTAGACCCACCCATTAGCCGAGTCCGGCAACGTGAACGAGATCGTAGTTGCATCTGCAAGCACATCAAAGGATGCGCGAGTTATTGCAGTGGAAAGAATGTACTCGACGTTGAAAGTTGCACAGGATAGTCTATCCCCTCTGGATGAGGTTCGCGTTTCCTACTTGGTCCTTGACTCCAATTGAGGGTGTGCTAGGCATCTATCCAATCAGCGCTGCTCGGTCGTCTCTACGATACCCATGTAGGGGTGTTGCAAGCGCTCTATGCCTCGCCTGATTTGTTCCTTTCGACGGTTGTCCCAACTACGCCACCTCAACAACTACTGGATATCATTACCTCGCAGCTGTTCCCCACACCTCCCGCCCGGGCAGTTTTACGTGCGCATGCAGCATTCCTTGCGGGACCATTCATCAAAGCGTATCCTGACGTTGCCTCCGCCGTTCAACAAACTGCACTTTTCCCGTTCTTACTGGTCTCAAAGACAAAGTTCAGGACGACGCGTAGTGTATGGGAAGCCATCAAGGAAGGTGGTGGTTTCCAGACAGGATGGTTGCGGGGTTGCATGGCCATATGGGATCGAGCGTCGTTGTTGGGTAAAGAAGTCTTGGAAACCGACAAGGATGACAGCGACGGAGGCAGCGAAAAGCTATGCAAGGCTAACCTTGGTGTAGCTGACAAGATAGCGGGTGAGTGGTTCTCTGCACGGGCTATGCGCAGACGCTTGAAATGTGGGGTCTGTCCGTAGAGAACATCCTCATCGCAAGCAATAGCACCCAAGACATCAGTGTGTTACTGTCCAAACTACATGACCCCGTTCCACATGCTCGAGCACTGGCGTATCTAGTCTGTCGCGCCCTGCTGATGCGAACCTCGGGAGATCAACAGATTTCGCTGGCCCACCGTTTCATACGCGCTACGAGCCCTACCTCGCTGGAAGCAGCTGACGACTTGAGCCTGGAGGAGGTTTGTCTGATCCTATTCGTCTCGTTGAGGATTTGGTGCTTACGATAGCATAAGGCGTTGGATGCACGTCACGTAGGCATGAAGGTGATCATCAAACCAGGGGAACGAAACACCATTCATGCTTTGCAAGCTTCGATCCTCGTCCTGATTCCGGCTCTTCCCGTTCCTCACGAGTTCTCGGCAGCTTGGATTTCAGTGATTCCCTCGGTGTGTGCTCCGTGTTTCATGGTGCGGCTCAGCCGATCTAATGTACCCAAAGGTCGATCAGATTCCTAGTGACCCAAGTCAGTGCTATGTGTCCTTGATGCAAGAAACTTATGCCCTCGCCTCCGCCTCTGCTGGTACCGTACCCAAGCCGCTTTCAACGTCCATTTTGCAAGCACTATTCCTGAACCTTAGAGAGAGCTCGTTAGCTTTCCTCTTCGGGACTCTTCTCTCATCTTCTCCCTCTCTCTCGAGAGTCAGAACGCACGCCCTTTTACATGTTCTTGCATTCATACGTGGCCAGTCTGATGCGAGCGCCATCGATTTCCAGACGGTACTTCCGTCATTGATTGCTGTCCTATTGGATGCGCGAAGTGACAAGCGGGACCGTGCCTTGATCTTTGAGAGCGTTTCACTTCTTAGCAGTACCTCAGGGAAAAAGCATGTGTACGGTTTGGACACATTATATGGATCAGCTTCCTGTGAGTCTCCGGATTGTACATGCGGAGGATCGATTGCTCACGAATCTGCGACAGCTCAATTGCAATACGTTGACACCAAGGATCTTTCTACCTATGTGAAAGCTCTTGTGGGTAACAGGGAACAATTAATCCAAGATGCAGACTACATCCTGGTGTTCCATCAGAAGCACTTTGGGGGTTCGAATGCAAAGTACGAGGAATATCAGTCCATTTGCGACCTGTTACTGACAGGTCTGTGCAGATATAGGCGTCGGGTCTTGTGCTACTTAATCTCGCATGTCATTAGCCATCCATTCCCATCCGCTCGGATCGCACTGCTCCGTTCCATCGAGAGTGTCGCTGATTTTTCCAAGTCCCACATGTTGCTCCCAGTCATGAAGGACCTGACGCAAGACCCTGATCCCATCGCACAGATGTTTGGAACGTCAATCGAGACCTATGTATCGCTCGTCGTCGCGGGCTTCCTCAGTTTCACCTCGGCGAACCTCGAGAGTCGAGATGACAATGAAACCTGGCCTGTGTTCCTCTCAGGACTCCGATTCTATTTCCACTCCAGTCCGTTCGATTTACCGATGATCGATTGCGCATGCTGATCAGGCTCTGACAGACTCGGATGCGTCTGCGCGGGAGCTCTACGCGCATGTCCTTGAGCAGAGACTCTTTGTGTCTCTCGATCTCGAGAGACGCGCAGAAGTTTGCACGATCCTGTTACAAGCAGGCAGTGAAGGTGGAGAGGCAGTAAGTAAACGCACGTTGGGTATCTCTTATGATTGCTCATTCATTGCGCTTAGTACGTGACATCCCGAGCGCTCCTCGGGAAGCTCCTTAGAGACGTCGTGTTGATGATCCAACTCATTAAACAATTCCAACCGGACCACGTCGCGAGCGAGGCGCCTGTGAACAAGCGCGCCAAGTTGGACCCGTATGTGACCACAACATGATTGTTCAGGCGTGTAGACTGATGACGTCTCTAGAATACCACATGCCTCTGAGATCAACAAACTCCAACCGTTGAGTTTGTTGGCTGAAGTGCTTGGGACGACGGAGATTCCGGGATCTTTGGATTTGGTATCTAACCTCTTGGAGACGCTGAACAAGATCGTGCGCTCTGACCTTTGGGGGGCGTCCGATACGAGCTACGTCTGCCAAATGTTGATGGCCGCGATAGAAAAGAGTGCAAGTAAAGTCATGGTGAGTATTTATTTTCGTGTGGCCTCCCTCGTCATTCAACACGATAGCAGGAACCCCCAGCAAGGCCCATTCGCTTGGATGTTTTGGTTGAACTTATCAGGGGTTGGTCAATCTGCACCTTTCTCATCCATGACATCCTAAATTCACTTGGCAGTTACTGATAATCCTCAAACGTTCAACGAGGCTCTGCTCTTGATGGCCAACTTGGCCCGGCTCACCCCGGACTCTGTCCTTCACAACATTATGCCTATCTTCACGTTCATGGGATCCAATGTCTTCCATAGAGACGACTCGTATAGCTTCAAAGTTGTCCAAAACGTGAGTTTGCCGTTTGTCTGTTCTTTGAAAACCAGCTCAAGGATTTGGCGCAGACTATCGATAACATTGTGCCAGTGATGGTGTCGTCCTTGAAAGCAAGACGCTTGGATGGCCTCGACTTGTACATCGGAGCGAGAGATTTCCTGCGTATCTTTACGGACGCGTCGAACCATATTCCCCGACATCGGCGACAAAAGTATGTTCTTTCTCGAAAGGAGTGACCCGTTTGCTCATCTACCGCACTAGCTTTTTTGTGCACCTCACAGAAGTCCTTGGGGCACAGACTTTCTTGGCTCCGGTTTGTATGCTCCTGGTCGACAAAGTCACCAATCGCGCGAGCCGTCAAACCCCGGAAGAAGCGCAAAATACACTCACCCTCCCTACGTCGTTGCTACGTCATTTCGACCGCCCACGGCAATTATTCGTGAGATTTCTTCCCATTCGATTCACATGGGGACGATTCACGATGGGTTGCAGGTACTCACAGAAGTGTTGAAGGAGTGCTTACGACTCAGATCCCAGCATCTGGCACCCGAAAGCGCTGAGTGTGCATTTTTGGATCATCCTCGGTGAATATTTGAATGTCCCCCTCCGTTTGTTTTTCACTGCGGTTATTGAATTCATGTTGTAGGGACGGGGAACACTCTTCATCTACCTCTGCCACGCTGAAACGCCGCATACAGGCACTTGTTCTATTCGTGAGCACGTCCTTGACACCATCGGAGGCGGATGCGCCCGGCAGCGGAGAGGGTGGTAGCACCACCGACGTCGTCACCCATCTCTTGGATCTCGCCACGCCTCCAACAGGCCACACTTCAGAAAGCGACTTGGCTACGATCATCGCTCTGGCTCAGACTGCCATCGAGCACATCATGAACGCCATCTCCGCCAGAGAGTTCTTGGCCGCAGGTCGCGTGATGTTGACGTCCGAGGACACCAGGGTGCGTCTTCTTTCTTGTTTTTTTTTATAGACGCGGAGGGACGGTACTCCCACTAGATCAAAGCGGGGGCGCTTGGTGTCGTTTCCGCCAGAATATCACTCGTCACTGAAAAGTTGCGCGAGGAGTGTCGAGCGACGATCATTGAACTCATCGACCTCATCCGGGACATCATCGAACACCAATCCGCCGGTTCCTTGGTCGAATCTGCGCTCGCAGCGTTGAAGGCGTTGGGATCTACGTGTTGTAATGGAGAAGAGACGGCACTCATGTCGACCCTGCCACACGTCCTCAAGATGGTGCGATCGCGGACGTCCGCCGCAGCGGGGGTGTCGGTTTTGTCATGCTATGTGTGAGTCGTTGTATCGTTCCCTCGTACTCTTACGGGTCTGATATGGTTGGGTAAGCACTGCCCTCGGGCCACGGCTCATCCCTCACTTTAAGGATATCGCACAGGAATGTACATCCATCCTTCGTGAAGGTCTCAAAGGGAAGACGCGTACGTCCTGCGACGCGCTCGTCGTTGTGCTGCTGCTGACTGGATCTTCAGAGTTTGCTGACGTAGAAGAAGCTGCCCTTGCAACCCTTCAAAGCCTGCTGTCGTCTCTACCGGCCTTTTATGGCGCAAAAGAGCTGATCGAGATAGCAAAGCTCTACGTTGACTACAGCGCCATGTCGACCACACAACACAACCCCCTCACCGGACTGACCAAGGCGATTTCGAAACGAACGTCGGCCGAGGTGCTGCTTCCTGTGTTGTATGAACTTTGGCCCAACGTGGACAAGGCGCAGACAAAGGTATGCAGTGTCGTTGCAGGTTTTAGCGTGAGACGATGACGAGACAATACATCAGGAGGACGTCAACGGTATGATTGGGTACTTTGTGCTGCTCAAGAGGGCACTGCACGCCGCTCCCCGACCGGAAGTTCTGTACAACGTGCGGCCGATGTTCAAGGTGTTCATGGAAGCGTTGGACGTGAAGATGGTGTTTGGCTTCACCGAGGTCAGCGTTCGTGATGGCTTTTAGAGAGTCGTGCAACATTTAACCCGGTGGGTTTCTGGGGCAGGGCGAGCCTCATGTGATATCGGCCTTTACGGAACTCGTCGTGAAGCTCAACGACAACGCGTTCAGACCTCTGTTCCGACGTATGCACGACTGGGCGTTTGCAGACGAAAAAGGTGTGTAATAAGTTTGGGGTCGACGACGGTTTTGAGGATAACACGTCCTTTTTTTTTTGCCTCACCATAGCGACAGACGAGAGGAGGATTACATTCTGTCACGTGTATACTGCCCTGCTTGACTACTTCAAGGTATGTCGTACGCGCGTATGGTCTACGGTTGTGCTGATCGTCTGGCTGATTACCCACAGGGGCTGATGAATCCATACATGTCCACGCTATTCCGGCCTCTCACAGAGGTATTAGAATCCTTCAGTTCCTCTTCCTCGTCGAAAACCGCTCCGACGGACCTTGCGTTATGGTCGGGCGTCATCGCAGCGTTGACAAAGTCCCTTGAAACCGACGACGGAGGTACGGCTCGTTTGATGGACCGTCCCCATCTTTCGCTCAAACCCTCCTCTCTCTTACAGTTTTCTGGCGTGAAGACAAGTTGTCTGCCCTCGTTCCACACGTGCTGGCTCAAGTACCCATCGCTGTGCGCTTGCCCGTCCCTTCGTCATCGTCCCCGATGATCACCGCTTCCTCGGAGACACAACAACCAAACACGCCGCGACAATGCTTGATGTCCTGTCTCCTTTCCGTGATCGCGCTCCTCCCCAATACGTCCTCTGACCTCCTCAAGCGCCTCAACCTCGATCTCCTCATGCACACGCGTTCCGAGGACGTTCGCGTACGTATCTTGGCGTTGGAGTGTACGACGGAGATGTGGAAAGCCGAGGGAGGAAAATTGATGGGTACGTCAACGACGACCGTTTGTTTTGTTCGTCGCGCGCATCGAGAACTCAACATTTTTTTTCCCTACTTGATAGGATTCGTCGGTGAAACGGCGACGTTCATTGCCGAGTGTGCAGAGGACGAAAATGACAGTGTCGTTCGGGAAGCGCATTGTCTCAAGGATGCAGTCGAGAGCGTGGCGGGCAGTATCAATGGTTTGTAAGTCCTTGGAATTGGCAAATCGGTTTCCTTCTTTAGTACGCGCTATACCCCCCTGTTACAATGGCAGTACCAATTGGAAAAGATCTTAAGACCATACATACATAACACAGGTATTGGAAGAAAGTATGAGCGATCGCTGGGACGAGAATGCCACCATTTCATGATCGGGATCGTACCATAGCATCATGCAAATGTCCCCGAAAATGCAAAAAAATAATTCAACAATCGAGTTGGAAAACCGCCTGTCCTAAAAATGATCCGAGACAAAATCTGGAATTGACATGCATCGGTGACATAGCGGACCATGTCGGACGGTTTCACATCTAAATCGATGTCACCAATACAATGAGACCAGATTGAGTGATTCGATGACCACGATTCCGGCGATCAACAAGTCGGGTGGTAATTGCTTCCCGCAGCATACGAGAGATAGTCGGCGAGGTTCGAGTATGGAATTTCACGCGTGTCGCAGAACCCGGTCCATGCACTGATAACTGCCCAGAAGTCGATCACGTATTGAGATCTGACGAGATATCAAGTCAGTTTCGACTGCGCATGCGTTGAAAAGCACAACTATGGCGCACGAAGTAGGATATGGGCCGTTGTTCGTCGTCTTCACAGGCGTGTACGCTCCAAAGGGTCCACCCAAAGACGTCCACGTGCCAGTCTTGGGAGTGATTTTTTGATTTAAAAAAGGTTGGCTGATGAAAAAAAAAGGCAACA
>JBBPRS010000222.1:0-36496 GCA_038093155.1 Boletus huronensis | reverse complement strand
CATACGCTCTGTAACCCATGGTCCCTATCTCATGTTGCTTCATCCCCATGTCAAGTTAGCTTGTTCAATCTAATACCAACCCTTGATGTCAACCTAGATGTGTGTGGTGGGAATAGTTCCGGTCCATTTTTGCCGTCACACAAAAGGACTGTATGAAATGGCACACAGCGCCGCAGGCAATTTTTCCTCTTAGCCAAAATGAGCAGATAAGTGCCGCGATGGGACGCTCTCCGGAATTGACCGCCGTTGGCAGGAAATGACCCCGACTCTTGGGGGAATTCACGTGGTACATTGCTGAAAGCGACTTTACTTTTTGCAGTGTAGTGTCCTTCAGTGGACACTAGATAGAAGCGTCCCTGATACCAGTGTCACGGACACTGTTCGCGGACACAATAGCGTCCGGGACGGTTTCGAATAATGTATTTACTTTTTGTAGTGTATCGTTTACACTACCTCTGGAATCCAGCACAGAAAATCCTCGAAAACCCGGAAGGAGGGTGGGTCGGCTGAAGTTGAGCATCTCTTACAATGGCATATTATCGGGAGTGAGTCCATACTCGCATGGGTTCTAACCCCTCTGTTTTTGCTGTTCCAGGAGTTCATCAATAGCTTTGCTTCCTCCCGAATCGGGATCCAAACCGGTGGGGGTCGAACCCTCAAAATGTCCACTGGCAGCACGTTGAGTCGCTTCATCTCATTCTCTCCTTTCCACGTTCAGAGTCTGCCGTACATTATGCCCCTCATCGATCTGCTACGAGTTCTCTGAAAGAGAATATTCGCCAACAGTTTCATGAGGGATACCTCGTGCACTTTATCTTGTGTGCGTCAGCCTCACATTCGTACTGGATGTACACACGAAGAGGCATGTCAACTGCGTTTCGCTGAAGAATAATTCCACGAGACCCTCGGTTCAAACATTCATCCTTCCTAAGCTTGCAGAAATACCACAACGTCTAAACCACCGCTGCCCTGGCTGTACACACCAAGGATAAGCTCTCACAGGTCCGAGTTTGGGGCTGGATCGCATGCTACCATGTTGGTGGCTTCCTTGTCCATGTTCATTGCTCCGAAGTCCTTGGACGACGTCCAAACACAACAAGCCGCATCACATGGGAAAGGACCCTCACGCGCTCGAAACATGAGGCGCCCACAAGTGATGTTCTCTCCCCTCTTCTGTATGATGACCGTTTGATTACCATGGTTTTCTCACAACTTCAACTTCCCTAGAATGGCGGCAAACACGAACATAGCGACAGCACCGGACATGAAACCTGAGGCAAAACTTATGCGATCTCCGAACACCAACCCCTGTGAACCATTTTCCATTTCCTTCCTGTGATGCATCATCGGCCGAGTGTCTTTGTCGAAATGACTTTGAGGAGTCATGCTAAGAATAGCATCTGGGGCTGTGACTAGGCCCGTTAGACCATCCAGAGAGCGCATATTTTTCAAGAGCCAGTATCCACGGAGGGATGTACGAGATGGAGTGGCGCCTTTCTCTTTGTGGTCACTGGCGTCGCAGGGGGGGATGAGCTGTTGTTCAGTTGGCTCCCGACCGTTCGAAGCGGCGAGTAATCGGTCACCGGTTTCGAATTTGTCAAAAGTCCTGAGGAGCTGTGTACGATGTGTCACAAAGCCGTACAGCGGGACTGCGTAGCCGCAGGACTGTGTAATCGCGGGTGCAAGTCGGGGCGTAAACATGTTATGGTAAGTACTAACCCTTTGTAGGATATGGTCTGGGGTGGGTGAGTACGTACCGTGCCAATTTGGTAGACGTCGACGACGATGGCGGCGCGTGAGCCCGGCTTGCGGGTTTCTGCGGGAATTAGTGCATTGTATTCGGGCGTGCCGTATTCGTGCACGGTACCTCCAACGACACTCAGCACAATTGGGACCAAAATAAATATGGCTCAGGCGGTCAAGGAAGCTTACCGACACCAAAGAGCCTCAGGATCCTCGGGGGACCTTCGAAGGCGGAAAACATGATGGTAATCCGGCCGTTTTCACGAATGTGAGAGATAGTCTCTATGCCTGATCGCTTGATCAGCCAACCATTCTAAGCTCACTTCATGCATCATAGACCGTACCGCTTCCGGACAGATCCTCGTACCAGACCTGCTTCGAGTTGACCACATGGAAGGAATCTGCTGTCCCTTTCGGTGAGACATTGATATGGCCCTGGATACTGAGTGGAGCCGAGGCAACCCAAAACATGTGCTGTTTCTGGATCCATTCAAAGAGCCATTCTGGTATTTCGTCGTAGAACTTGGCCATGCCAGTGGTGCAAGGACGATGGTATGTTTTGGGGGTCAAAAAATGTCCATTTATGAAGGGGATTCGGATGTTCACAGGGGCCGGCCCGGATCGGCGTTCTGAAAAGCCCTCTAGATCTGGATGTGGGCTTCGCTCTCGGGTCGTTTTCCTTTTTCGTAGCAGCTGGATGATCCTCCAATCACAGCTGTGGTAGAGTATTCGAACGACACACGTTTATAAGGTGAGTATCAGAAATCCGTGGGACACATCATGGTACATGGACCGATACTGTGAGAATAGTGTGAGACGTCCTCGAGGCAATCTAGACCCCTACTAACGTCCATGACTCGCTGGCAACACAACACGTATAAAGCACGAGTGTGGCGAGATAAGAACTACTACGTCGACTTTCAATCCACGCCTAGGTAAGTCAGCGTTCATCTCATCGACTTGTGACGATGCTATATTTGACATCTGTAGAAGAATTACACTCGCTTCGAAGTGAAGGTATCTCATAATGGGACTATTGGTTAACGAGGAGGAGCTTGTGCAAAACGTCATGGAACACTTGGTGCCGCTGCTGAGAGAAGTGGTTCGTCCACTATCTCTTGGCATCATCGTATGCATTGTCACGTACATGCTCCGGGAATTTCTGAAGGAGAGGAGGGAGAGAAGGTTGCATGCGGAACAAATGAAACAGATCCAACATGCAGGTGGGAGGAATATGGCTGAGTGATCATGATCTATTTCAGTCGGAACAAAGTTGCGGCTCTCTTCCAAGAACTGGTTCGTATTCCTTTGTGGCCTAATGATGGCCGTGCAGCATGATCCATCGCAGTCGCGTGGTGAAACCCAAACTTGACTCGGCAGACCTTCCTGAAGTCACTCTAGAGCTTTTGACACGTTGTGCACCGTGTTGATATCGGTAACAATATTTCGTTGTTTTGTGAGTGACATTTATAACCGCGAGGCGTCTGCCCGCTCACCCATGGATAACCGTAGGTGGCAGACTTTGGGGACTAGCACGCGGTCGTCCAAGTAAGTGACCAATCTGCTCGAAAGTGACGCGGCAGAACTCCTGGTACGTGATGGCTGGAAAGCGGAACGACGTGTGTGGTTATTGCAATGTACGTGGAAGTCATTTCCGAACGTTAACGTATCTTCAAGCGTGCAAGTCTTCTTTGGTATCAGGATCTAAGTCTCGAACCAGACGTTCTAGGAAGTGGCCGGCGGAGTGTGTCTGAACGCTTTCTATAAGGATGCATCCGAGCGCCACCGTGACAAACGGATGGTCGAAGACTAGGATCTACTTGACTGAGCAAACAGTCAACGACTCCGGAACATCTGCTAACGGCGATGAGGTTATGAGGAAGTACCCTGTCTTGATGCATACGATAGGCTACTGCCATGGTTGATGGTTGTCAGTTCTTCAAACTTATCTTGTGTCGTACTGCTGGTCTGACCGGATTCGCACAATCCGTGTGCGTTCCCAGGTTCTGGGGCAAACGTCAATCACGACCACATGTAATAGGCGTTGGTTCGGGTTAATGGGTCGTCATACTGGGTTGATCGCGGCGCTGAACTTGTCTTCCTGTTGACAAAAAGGACGTTGATACACTTTTTGCCAGTCGGGATGTTTGTAAGCGTTCTCGCTTTCCTTCGCTGAACGGGCTGTGGCCTGTTTGGGGGAGGGATTTGCGGCAGTATATGACGTGGTCACGACCGCCACCCTTTGCACTACGTTCCTGCATCAACTCCTGGCGGAGTCAAGAAGTCCCGGTGAGTTCGGGGGTGCGACATAAAGTACTGATGCGACTTGGTAACCACATTTGATGTTTCATGATGGCACTCTATCTATGCAAGACTGTCATATTTGTGATCCTATTGATGAAGTTGGCTGTGGATTGGCATTGCTGTGATCCAAGTGGTGGGTGGAAGCGAAGGTGAAAAGTAATTCGCATTGTGTCAAGGCCCTGGCATGACAAGTCGAAGCGTGAGGGGCCCTCAGCCTACGAGCATGTACACAAGTGTCAGTAGAATGATGGATCGTGACAGCTGTAGCAAAAATAAAAGTGGGCTGATCCATGTGGAGAGTCGGCGAGCGGCAGTGCAGTGTCGCGAGTGGATGACCCCGCATTGACGTCCACACCTCGTCCACACCTCCTTTCTTCTCCCTTCCTATATCTACACCACTCCAGCGTCCGAGTCCTCTAGCAGCTGGGGGGTCCGGCGTCCTCCATCTCGCCCGTGCCAGCCAACGATCAAGATCATGACTGCACCACCTGCACGAGGCACCCTGGATCGTCAGACGGTCATTGTACGTGTACACCCAACCCGCTCCTCGGCAGACTAATCGACCTCGTGTTTCCGAACAGCCTGCCACCTCTCGTACCCCCCTCTCCTCACCGGATGACTCCGCAATTTCGTCACATCCCACGCCGACCTCCATCCATACAGCGGCTTCGCCAACCCCTCTGACGCCCCACAGAGGCCGTCCGACGACTCGTTATCCAGACTCACTCGGCAGGATCCCCCTCCACCGCCGTGGCACCTCCAACACATACGAGCGTCTCGAGGATCTCCTCCGTGAAGCTGGCTACAAAGAGACCCGCGTGTTCACGCCCGAAAGAGACCGAAATGCACCGTCGGCCGCCGAAAAGCGGGATGGCCGAGCGGGCAATAGTGTGCGGGGAAGCGTTGGGGCCGTCGTCGACTTCATCGCCGGGCTCGTCAGTCGGGGTTCGAGCTTGTCGCGCGAGCCGGCGCCTTTGGAGGACGACCCTCAACAATCTGCCTTGCATGCATGGTCACATCCCCCTTCACCACTATCTCGCGCACTACATATCGAGGATAACAAGACCAAACGTGTTTCGTCGATGGCGTCTCTCTCCCGCAACGACTCTCCGGAGAGCATGCGTCGCCGCACCTATGTTGACCTATCCGGAGACGCGCCTCAACGCACCCATACGTACCAAGTCCATCAATCATCTCAGGGACTGCCCCATCATCCCCATTCATATCTCACGGCGCATCATCACCACCGTATTAACCGTCACCATCACCAACTTAATAATTACTCATCCAAGTCATCATCTACTAAGCCAAATCCGCCTAATGCTCGCGCGTATCTCCGCCATATGGTATCAGCACCAAACATCCAACCACTTGTCAAACGCCCATCATTATCAGAGGCTTCCTTGAGGTCGCATACATTCGGACGCGATCATCGAAATGGCACGCGTCGCACGTTCATCCTCAACGATGAAGACAGTATCGCGGAATCTGACTACGAACCACACTCCCGCGTTACCTCACACGATCATGAACGCCAGGTACACCCACCACTCCCACGAAACTGGGTCGAATCGGTCGCCAAAGCCTTACTAAACGGTGTCGGCGGCCCGGCGGCCGTTACTTCGGACGCTGCATCCACGAGGACGGCAAAGACGGTGTCGACACGCAAGAGCTCTGCATTGTCCGACAAATCGAATCGAGAAGAAAGAGGAAGGGCGCCGACTCGGGCCACGAAACCGCCGTTGCTTTGCGTACGGGTGCAAGACGTAAAGGCAAGGACAAGCGAGGGTCAGGTGGCATGCACGAGGGTTATGTGTCGTTCCACGCCCACGTCACGGGCGGGTTCACGAGCGCCGAACGGCGCCCGTGACGATCATACGAAGACTAGGAACGGCGGAAAGAGGAGGGAGGGGGATAAATCAAGGAATCATCGGAGAGGAAAGGATCGGGATGCTGATGTCGTGCCGTCCCTCGCTCGAACGAAAGTAGAGAACGACGGCTGGAAAGCCCCGCGTCAACGTTATTCGAGCGGTTGGGGAATGGAGGGTGGTGCACAGGCTTACCCGGGTGGAATATGGTCTGACGACAGCGACGACGACGACGACGAAGAAGAAGACGAAGAAGACGAAGAAGAAGGGGAGCTCGGTTTAGATCGTTTGCTCGTCCCTGCTCGACGACAGCACTCTATTCGAAGTTTACGAAAACATCTCCAACGACCTCCATCCCAGTTGTTAAGTGGCCGTGGTGTGCCACGTCCCAGATCGCCTAGAAGCGGTAGGGCGAGTCCGTTCGGAGGCGCTCCAACAGGCCGACAAGATTGGGGAAATGCGTCATGGAGCACAACTCGAGGTCGGGAATGGTTAACGAATCAAGGCGAAGAAGGCGAGGATGGATACAGTTACGTCTTCTCTGGTTCAGAGGTAGGGTCGGGCAGGTCCGGCACTAAATGGAGACGAGGTCTTCCCGGTCTCGCACAATGGACGACATCCTCGTAAGTCTGTGATACTGGTCAATAAATTGACGACAGTTCATTAATTTTTAAAAAAATGTTTACTCACTTTTTTTTTCTGTGCAAATGAATCCATCGTGTACGTGCGAGATGCATCATGTCCGTTTTTCTTCTTCTACTTTTACTTTGGCATTCTTTGCCGTTTATTCACTCTAACAAACGTAGTCATATGTTTTATCGTGGTACTTAGATATAATGGATCTTATGTGGTATAACATATTCATGTTGATCACCGGCCGAGGATTGCGAAGTCGAACATCTGTTCCCTCCCTAGACAAATCCGCGAATCGAACGACCTCGGTACGCGAACTTTGAATGGGGTCAGATAACGGCGAAGACATGTTGATCCCGGGATTTTCAAGATCTCAAGGCACGACTTTCATGAACTCTATAATACACCGCATTTCTATTTTGCAATCGCTTCCGATAGCCCCCAAATCATCATGATCCCTGCGTGAAAACTGAAACATTCTTCAAGAAAGTGGTGGATCGACATCTCAAGGGTTAGGCTTTCCTTCCGTCTCCGGACGCATATACGCAAACCGCTCCACGACGATACCATATGAAAGGACCGGCTGTCCGCGAGAGGATCAAACATCATACGGAATATCTCACATCGACGAGATAGCTAGCCTGGTCCACGAGTGTATAACGCGGGTGAGCTGCATGCGGTAGATTGCATGTCATAGTGCGGTGGTGGATACATAACGAAAGAGACACGAAACTGGAACGACGACGACATACAGCTCACTATAATCAGGGTATCAGCCACAGACGAAAACAGACCAGACAAAAAACCACGCACGAATTGGAGGGCGGCACCCTTGGTCTTCTTCTCACCGCCGAGTTCGAAGCTAAAATAACGAGTTAATTCAACGGCATAAACGACAGACAAAAGGGACAACGTACTGCTTGCATCGTTTCAACGACAGCTGCATCTTGTACTTGCACACCGTGCATTCAAGTCTCAACACGACCTTTTTCGTAGTCTTGGCCTAGGAACGACGCGGTGCGTGAGGAACCACAATGACGGACGCTCTGTTATCATTCTACCTTCTTGTGGAAGACCGGCTTCGTCTGACCACCATAACCTGATTGTTTACGGTCGTAACGACGCTTTCCTTGGGCGAATAGCGAATCTTTGCCCTTTTTGTATTGCGTCACCTTGTGGGGGCTAGAATGAAGTGATGAGGGCTTTGAAGGATTGTCAATATCATGATGCAGGCACGTACGTGTGCTTCCTGCACGTCTTGCCCTTGCAGTCTTGAGAATAAATGAGCTGTCGATATAGCAAGCACGATCCTGCATGACTTACATGTCCGTCGTGTCCTATAATTTGTGCAGGTGAGGAGAGGCGACGACGCACAGACAAACTTCGACCACTTACTTGGGGACGTTGACCATCGTTGTCGGCGTTGGCGTTGACGAGTCTTGAGATACGGAATATGTCGTCGGCTGGCAATCGCCGGGAGCGTTGTACTGTACAGTTTCAAATTAAGGTTCAACCTCCGACACGCACCACACGGCATATTCCGCAATGGCACGAAGCTTGTATTCCAAGCATGTATAACTCGAGATGAGTCCTCCCGATAATAATCCTACACATCATCACGAGCTTCCACCCCCCCGTGCACACTCCGCGCTCCAATTAACAGGCGTTAGTTCCTTTACCCTCTGCTGAAACACGCTGAAAGTACAGAATTCCGGCAATCCAGGAAGGTGGTTCCCTTCCTTTGCGCACATGGGCAGGATCAAGCTTTCGTTCTTGTATCGCATCCGAACATCTAGATACGACATAGCCATCAACGAGAACAGATGCTGAGGGACCCGACGAGTGGAAAACGTACAATGTTCCTCCTTCGAGTGAGCGCTCCACAGTCCACTCAACAAGGATTGCAACCCCAATCCTCGTCCCGAGTGCCTTTTCTTGAAGAATTCAAAAGTCACAGAGGACGTGAACGGTGGCCACCTTTCAGTGTACGTTAGGTATTATCTCCACAAATGGGGGGGAGAATACAATACCTCTCATCAAAGACATCGAACGTGCTGCACAGTGCAGCCAACGTGGAGTCATGGGTACTATAAACAAGGATTTTCAATGGATCCTTGTCTCCTTGCTTAATCTTGGACTGCATTTTGGTCGACATATCCGCAAGGAGTCTGCCCATACCCAGACGACGACCCTGCTCGGTCTTGACTGTTTAGTAGAATCGAACATCCGTGAGAGTCATGCTTGTCGAGATAAGTAATCTACTTTACAGACTGTTTTGATGCAAAGTGTCAGTGGATCATCAACAAGATGGAACTAAGGACATACTTGTAAACCATTCGTCTGATACTGCAGATTCCTAAAAGTCAACCGTGAACATCATCGGACTACTGTTGAAATTTGAAAGTTGGGGACATACGATCATGTCAACCACTTCGGGATCACAAAAATCATCAGGGACCTTGATTCCGTGTGCTGCGGCCGAATGAACCTAGAAATGTAGCTTCACATTGAGAAACCAGCTCGTAAGAGTTTTCCTGGGGCTTACGGTATCTAAAATCCCCGAAGCACGGGGTGATCCATCTACGCGGATCGGTTTACCTTTAATGTATTTCGACAATCTCTCGTCCAGAGTCTGGAGTCGAGAGTTCCACCTGGCAGCGGCAGCTACGATACAGAACATCAGGACCCTCTACTCATTTGGAACGTGTAACATACCTTCAGCGAAGCACAGCTCTAACAAACCAAGCTGCGGGCAAGACAGAATGTTACTAACGATGTTCTCGTCTACCTTATTCCTGTGAAAATGTGTTATCATCTCTATTCCACCTCTTCCCACAACATACCTAACCAAGATCGAGGGTATCACACCGCTGGCACAGTGCGTTTGGGGATATAAACCTTGAACGATATGTTCCAGGGACTTGATCGTCCGCGGGACGTTTGTTGAGCTGAACAAATGCGCAACCTAATCAAGAGGCGAACAGACGCGATGAAAAGCCGAGTCACCGAAAATAAGCCTGCTTTTCGTTCTGAAGTGTCCCAGGGAGAAAACCGAGCCTATGAGGATCAGCCAACGCCACACGACGGACGAAACCGTTTCCGCTTACCTGTCAATGTAGAGTTTTCGCAACGCAACACCAAAACTGTAAGTGGACTGAGGATCGTTGAGCGATAGTGTGAGTTGTACGAGGCTCGTAGATACTACCTCCTTCCCGACGTCCGTCAGGTCGCCCAAAAGACTGTACGAATGACATCAGACTCGTAGCTCTCTCCCATTGAATGTTTGTGTACCACAAATTCGCGGCAGTGCTCCCGTCCCGCATCTCTGTCCCTCTTTTGAACCACACCCCTTCGGAAGCGGGTTCGCTGAGCGTCGTCGGCGTCGTCGTCGAATTCACTGCCTCGCGGAACCGTCTCGCTACGGAACACATCTGCCAGTGTTCGGGAATGGACGCAGGTGGATCCGTCATACGGGTCCTCACTGGCGTTCGCTCACCTGGGAAAACACGAGTTAGGGGGGGTGCAAGGAATCAGCAGAATGGACCAGAGGCGCACCATGCCTCACGTAGACGTGGACCTGCTCGAGATTGAGTCCTGAGGGAGCTTGTGGGTATCCTTCGACGTCTAATGGCTTGCCTACCAACTTGCGTGTAATATATATGACCTGGCTCATACCACAGAAATGGTACTCACCAGACTGATACCCACGCGACCACTTCCTCTCTCCATAGCGTGATATGCGGGAAGGTTGAGAAGTCTGTGTGTATGGCTAACAAAGGTATTGAAGTCAATTTTGCAACCTGAGCTGGGTCAGTCTCAAGTTTCGGCGACAGGAGCAATCGTCCAGCAGGCTGACAAGTGACGCATGGAGACAACATGTCGGTAAGTTCGCACCATCCCTGGGAAGTGTTGAATAACAATCCGCCTGGCGTGGTAATTATGTTGGTGAGGTAGCAGTTGAACATTGTCGAGGCGTCTTCCGCTTCCCGAGTGGCTTACTGGATAATTGCCAGCGTCATTCACACTACATATCCATTTCCTTCGCTAACCAAGTGTTATACAGGGTATAATGATACAACAGATTCCTGTCCAGGTGCTGCCTATGGCTTGATCGCAATCTTCAACGCCCCTCGACTGCTCATCTTGTTCAGTGCATCTTGGTACTCCTCCAGCTTGTAAATATCCGTAACCATTCCCTTCACCTTGACTTTTCCGCTGTCAAGGTAGGCAACGGCCCGAGGGAAGCAGTACGTCTGCGAGAAAGATCCGATAATCTACGATGGGAAGGTTCAGGAAGAACGTTTCGACATGCGACAACTCAACCCACCTTGATCTCGTCGCCAAAAATCTTGGACGGCGGCCAGTGTACAAGGGCCTTGTTCTCGTAGACGCCGTATACCATCAGTGTTCCTCCCCTGCGCACGTAGTTGATGGATTCGTTCGCGAGCTTCTCCACTCCTGTGGCCTCCACAACGATGTCGAATCCGTATGGATTGTCAGCTTTAAGCTTCGCCCACTGCGGCTCAGGGTCCTTGCGGTCGAGTTCAATGTACTCGTCAGCGGCCTCGAGTTGCTTGGCGATGTCCATCTTAATACCCTTGTTGGCTGCAATAACGACTCTTGCGGCACCATTGAGCTTCAGGAGCTGGGCCAGTATGAGGCCCGTAGGACCAGCGCCAAGGAGAAGCACCTCGACGCCGACTGGGGGGCTAAGCTTATCAAGGCCATGGATAGCGCAAGCGGCGGGCTCCAAAAGAGTCGCCTCTTCATCGGTGAGGTTCTTTATCTTGTAAAGTTTCTTTTGCTGACTGAACCACGAGTCGGTATTCGATGACCAACACCACGATACGGGATAAACTTACTATACAATGTATTCGGCAAAACCACCATCCAACGTGACGCCGCGCGCATTGAAGCTCTCGCACAAGAGGGACTGCCCACGTCGACAATAGAAGCAATTGTCACACTGCACCATCGGTCCGAACAAGTCAGTACTCTGAATCTCAACCTTGAGCGTGAAAAGGGACACACTCACCGTAATGCCCACGTCAGCAACGCATCGATCGCCTATCTCGAAGCCCTTGACGTTTTGACCCATTTCCACGACTGTGCCGATGGCTTCATGGCCAGGGATCAGCTATCGTGTTACAAGATAAGGAATTTGATTGATGCCATTGATCCGAAGTGAAAAACTTTACCGGAAACTTTGAGATGAACTCGCCGTCGTGGATGTGTGCGTCAGTACCGCATACACCTATCAAACAAGACGGCGATGTTATCGGTCAGCGCTATGCAGCGGTTCAGCGGGTTCCCGACTAACCACAGCACGTCACTGCAGAACAAAATTAGCGCGCCGATATTAGTGATTGAACGCGGCAAACTAAATCACCTTTGAGAAGGACGTCATCATCGCCGACCTGGGGTATTGGGACTTGCCTGATCTCGAAATCCTGAGGCTAGATAGGAACGACAAGTCAGTGGTGCACAAATCGAACGTTGAGTGAGGTGACCTTGGTGTACCACAACGCTTTCATAGTACCCTGGGGCATGCTGGGGACGATGTGAAGGGGGGAGGGAGAGAGGGAATGAAGTGGGAGAGAAGCGACAGCGGCTATCGCGACCCGCCTGCATCCGTTTTATACTGGGATTTCTTTTCAAAAATGTACCCATCTTTTGACCGTTTTGGAATGTTACCGACGTCATTCGACCCTTTTCGGGAAAGTGGCAGCGCTGATTGGTATCACGTGGTGGAGGTCTGTGCTCTTCTGCACTCTCGTCTTTGTCGCCGGTATCTCCACCGTCCGAGGACCATGCGTGCGGGCATTTGGGAGTCGCACACACATGGATCGCTGGCAGGTCTTTGAATACCCATTTGATCTAGTGTACGGTCACAGGTCCTTGATAACACTGCCCGCTGTGGTGGCCCCGTGGTGAAGTGAGGGCATTCGGGGACTATATCGCGTAAGTCTCTCCACCGCCTCATCACATCAAGCCTCGTACCCTTATGGGGTCTCCCACTTCCCATGTTCGGCGCCGTGGCAGATACTGCTGCTCTCTTTGTAGCCTACACTCGACTACAGAACCTTAATCACTGGTCCATTCTAACCACCTCTCGTCGGCTCACCCTTCCCGAACTCGGTCTTGCAGCCGCTGGCGCCGGTTTTCTCGCTAGCTTCATCGTATCCGTGGTTGCTTCACCGATCACTCCATGACATAATTGCTACGTGTCTGATAGAACCATTCAGGTGTAAGATGGCAAGTCCAAGTGCTTGCAGTCCCCCCCCTTTTTTGTACACAGCCACAATTACTGTGATGCAACCCCAAGGGGCCAGGAATACCTTCCGTGCTTCTACTCCACAGAAGGGCCTACACTCGTCACACGGAAATTACCGGGTCCAATAGCAATTATCACAAGCATCATACGTACTCAGGTTTGAAAGGCCTCTGGGCCGGCCACGTCGGCACCATGATTTGTGAAACGCGGGAACAGTTGCATGGTTCGCTTCTTTGCGTCACTGGCGCACCCAATACCAACCAACCAACTCTACATAGTATTCAGGAGTTTTACACTCCATAATCAATCTAGGAATCCGCTCTCTCCGGCGCATTAGCCGGCGGGGTATGTGTGCTTTCGCTTTACCCTGCGGATACCGTCAAGTCCGCAACTCAGACCGTAGAAGAACTCCGTCCCTAGATAAGTTTACCCGTTTGGCACATTGGGCAAACAAGGTAGGGGGATTTGGGGAAACGATATCAAGGCGCAGGGGTGGAGAGGCCTGTATGCGGGCTGTCGTGACCATGACCAGAGCGATTCCTTGTAGTGGCATCGTGTTCACTTCATTGTATATGACGGGCTTAACCAAAGGTATGGATAAGCGAAACATGCAGAAGGATTGGGATTTTCAGAGAGCATATGTAAACCAACTCACGCCTCATATTTTCTGCTAGACGTCATCTTGCATTTGTATTCTGCACTCGCTACTCATGCATCATCCCCGATCATTCCGTCAACCAATCTGTCACGAAGAGCGCCGCTTCCCGAATCATTGCAGGGGTACATTCGTGCCCAACGTTTTCCTCTAGCAGCACCTTCTTTACACCATCACCGACTTCTAGCCCCTCGACAAACTCCTGAGATGCAGTCCAAGGCACTAATTTGTCTGCGGCGCCTGATAACACAAGGATCTTCTTACCCAAGAAAGGGTTCGTAACGTCGTTTCCCCGGAACGCAAAGCTGGCTGGATCGCATGCGTCGACGTAGGCTTTCAACTGGAGTGGATAGTACGGTGCTTGTAAGGGGACTCCATAAAACTGAGCGCGCTGGGATATGAGTTTGGTATAATCTGGGCATCCGATGATAGGAATGGCAAGCTGAATCCGGGGTTCTAATCAAGAGCAGGACATCGGTGTAAGGTAGCAGTCCAAATCCAAAGGACACGTACCGCGGGCAAGTGCGATCCAGGTGGAGTGACCCCCGAGGCTGGTACCTGCCACTCCCCATTCAACGATGTTCCGCTCGAGTTGGGGGTATAGGTATGCAGGGATATAATCGATCAGGAACGTGAGGTCGTGTGCTGTACCAGCTAACCAGTCCCAAGTCAGCATGATGGCGAATTCGGATTGGGAAGGGCTTTGATCTACGTATACATACTCTGTATGGAGTACATGTCCACGCTAAACAACTCGCGCTTGTCAGTAGGGGTGCTCAGAAATGGGGCTGGTGCGACACTACTGACGCATGTTGAGGGTTGCTCCTAGCGGGGTCCCTGTTCCATCCATCGTTTCGCAGGGGGTCTATGAGACGTTTTCCATGGTTGCGATGATCCTGATCTCCTATGAATCAGTGATGCCCAACCTACGGCAGCTTCATCGTAGGGTACTTGCATACGCGATGATGATCAAGTCCCTTTTCCTGTGGGTATCTGGTCTATAGACGATCTCGAGGATCGATTTCGCAATGGGTACCACGCTGTTTGTGGACTGCGTACGACCGTGCAGCAAGAACAGGGCATGCACGGGTAAGTTGGAGTTGACGCTATCGCGGTGGGTGTGGACCTCGATGGATATGCCGCCGACGAAGACTTCGTTGACGATGACGGAGTCAGACATGGTGGTGGGAAGACCCAGGCTCCAAACCTCTCCAAACTCGCACTGTTGGCCGTAGATCGGAAGACACGAGGATTCATATCGGGACATGGAAGGCTAGGTCATTCGTTTCTCAGGCTGTGAGGGAACGACTCAACGATGCCAATCGAAGGGACGTATGTTTCATCCGATTCGTGGATACCCAGGACGCACGGGTTTCTCACACCGCCGTCACACACACAGCGACTTTCTGGAAAGGCTGACATGAGACCCAACGACAGGAGTTCGTACAGATTGGCCAGGGCAAGCGGAGCCAGGAGATTTCCACTTGGGACGCCGCGGCCCAGTGCTTGATGTGGGCGATCCGCGATATAATCACGTCGGAGTCTGAAACCAATATTGAAGTGTGGGTCCGAAAAGGCTGCTGTGTGGCATCCACATATCGTTACAGCAAGTCGTGGCGCCCAGCGCTCAGCATGTCGTAGGGTGTCTCGTAAACACAACTGTGCCATACAGTTGTCAGGTAAGCATTAGATGTGTGGGTGCTGAACATTCGAAGCCATCATAGGTTTGCAGTGAAGTTGAAACATGCCTGTCAGCATTGGATGTCTCTACAGTACTAGTGGTTGAAACCTTCGTTCTCCTCTGCCAGGCTTTGTAGGAGAAAGTGCTACTGAGTGTTCGTGAGTGTCGGGACACGCTACTCTTCTGTGGATATACTTAGCTCGTGTATTGTACCTCGCTGTTTTAGCGACGAGGATCTGCGCTCACAAAGAAGGTAGTACCTCGCCCAAAGAAGAGCTTTGTTTATTTCCGAAGTCCGGAGGCCCATCTGGAATCTCTGGTGCCTTATATATCAGCACCATAGAATCCTCACAGGATGTACACCATAACGATATGTTTGCATGCCTCGTGTCTAAAGGCTGTAGCGCGGTCGCAACGAGAATCATCGTATCTTGCCACGTCCACAGCACCCACGAGATGCATAAAGCCTGCACCTTTACCCTTCTCCCATCATCCTCTCTTACCCCCCTCATTGGTACCCATGAACTTGTCTTTCGGCCGTAGCACGCGCAGGAATGGGGGGCGGCAAACTGTTAATTTATCTTCCTCTATAGGGAGCCAGTCACCTTCAGACGAAAACTGGGAAGCAATTGACCTCTCGTCAACCGAATATGGACTTAGGCGCAGAGAATTGACGCAACTCATCATCGACTTGCGGTCATTGGGGCAAGTTAAGAACCGCAGTGCCCTTCCATGTCATTAACCTCTTTCTCCAGTGGGGAGACAGTCCTCGATCTGCCTTCCATCGTCGTTATCGGTGGCCAGTCCGGTATGTATCGACATTGTGTGAGTTGAATTCGGTTTCACTCTTGACTCACTATGATCTTGTCAGCTGGAAAAAGCTCCCTGGTTGAAGCAGTTAGCGGTGTAAGTCACACCGAGTATCTCTCAAGCTACAGAGATACTTGACGGTTCATACTAGGTCAACGTTCCTCGAGATAGTGGAACTTGCACGCGGTATGTCCAACCCATTCCATTTTGTTATTATCCTCATCTTTTGACAGGTGCCCGATGGAGTGCACAATGTCCAGTAACGCGACAACTTGGTCCTGCAAGATTAAACTCCGCTTTGATTACGATTCGTCTGGACGTTCTGCCAAACAGAAGGAGATAGCTTTCGGACCCACCATCACTAACAAGAATGACGTAGATGTCTGGCTCCGTCGTGCGCAAGCAGCTATCCTCAATCCAAATATCGCTCCAGAGAGTTTCCACAAAAAGAGCATACAAGATTTGAAAAACTCTACCCACTCACTCAAAATTTCACGAAACGTAGTTTCTATCTTCATCGAGGATTTGAGTGCCACCGACTTGTCCTTCGTAGATCTACCAGGTTAGTATGCTATTTACGCGTACCTCCGTGCTGATTGACTCTACAGGGTTAATACAAAATGAGGAGCAGGATGTGCTTGACTTGGTGCGACAACTCACTGAATCTTACATCAATCGACCGAATACGATCATTTTAACCACGATACCGATGAGCGGTAACTCATAGTGCCTTCGTTATTTAGGAATGTCTCTGACTACTGTATATCCGTTTAGACGATATCCAGAACCAGCAATCCGTAAGACTGGCGAGAGAAGCTGATCCCAACGGAGAGCGCACCATAGGTTTGTCGACATCCGACGACATGCGCTCGTCTCTCACAAGAATTTCTCATAGGGATCCTCACGAAACCTGATATGCTCGGGGCTGGTGCGGTCAGTGCCAAGAAACTCTGGGTCGATGTCATCGAAGGACGTCAGCACCCATTAAAGCACGGGTATTATTGTGTTCGTCTCCCTGACGATGCTCAACGGGCGCAGAAACTTTCAAGATCAGTACTCCAGCGCATCGCTGCAGACTATTTCGATGCGACTCCGCCTTGGAGCGAGGTTACTGATCGTGGGCGCTTTGGAATCCCAGCGTTCGTATCAGACATTAGTGTCTTGCTTGTCAGCCATATCAGAAAAGCGTACGTAGCGCCATAGCATGCTTGAGTTTCACTCTGGGCTCAACGCGTCTTCGTGCAGCATCCCAAAGCTCAGAGAGGATGTCGAGCGATTGCTCGCTTCTTGCTTGACAGAGATCAGTACTCTACCCAAGCCCTTGGATGTTGATCCGCAAATCGAGGTCCTCGTGAGAGTCAGCGCATTCTGCGATGGCTTCAAGGGTGCCGTCTCAGGTGCCAGTTCGGACAAGAGCCTTGCCCAGCGAAATCGAGCGCACTACACTATATTCGGTCAGAACATTCGAGGAACTTGCCCGGATTTCCGTCCTTTTGAAGATCCCACGCAATGCTCGCCGATCGATGTTCTCGAAGATGAAGAACCCGCGGTGGTTAAGAATGATAGCGTACAAATTATGGGAGTGTATGAGGTTCGCAAGGCCATTAAGGAGTCCGTTCCATTCCCTGCTTTACTGGGTTACGCTTTCTGACGTACAATGTTTATAGGTCGATTGCATGGGAACTTCCTGGTAACATTCCGTACGAGGCCAAGACTCGTCTCATCAACAAGTTCACGACATTATGGTCTACGCCCGCGGAGAAGTGTCTGACATCCATAAATGATGTACTCGATGATATCGTTCAGCAGCTCGTCAAGACACACTTTGGCCGATTCAAGGTCCTCCAGGAGCTGATCTCGTACGTCCTCGATAACTTTGTTACAAAGGTTTGATGTAGACTGTCGTCCGCAGAAATCTCATCCGCCCCGATATCGAAGAACACAAGCAGAGAGCACTCACTGCGATCACGGAAACTCTGGGACTTGAGATAACCCCAAACTACACTCAAAACGTGAAAGATTTTGATAGACTTCGTGCGGGGTGGCTTGGCAAGTATCGGCATGCCCGCGGATCCGAGGATTACATTGGCGACATTCAACAAGCCTTGCTATATCTGGCTCAAGCCGGGTACAGAGGTCTCACTGTGCAAGACTTGACTCGTCTATCTCCCCGAGGCCGATTTGAAGATGAGTTGGTCGTCATGGCAGATGTGCGCGCATACTTTACCATCGCATACAAGGTAGGGATATCCAAACGAAACAGACGCAATGGAGAGACTGAGACGGCATGTCGTACAGCGCATCATTGATCACGTCCCGCTCAAGATTGAACAATCCTTGCATCAGGCTTTGGCAGAGAGATTGTCGGTCAACCTGCTCCAGCGCCTCATGGTTGACACGACCTCGACGGGCAACTTTGCTGATCGCATGCAAGCATTGGTGAGCGAGGATCCAGCCATTGAGGCGAAGCGGACCCGGCTGGAAGCGTCGCGGATCCGACTAGAGGAAATGAGAAGAAAGCTTGTCAGCTTTGCTACGTGAGTGGTTGTAGATTGCGAATTCGGTGCTGTGTTTCTTGTCAAGCTGCATTCGAGTTGTGTAATAACTGTAGAGATCTTTTCCACCACAAGGCCACTCGCCAGATTCTTGCTGAGTGGATGATCTGTCAGAAACATGCCAGTGAGGGTAATGTCGAGACTTCATCGGCAACCACCCCTTGTGACGTGGCAGATCTGGCAGTCGGTCGAGATGGGGAACGTTCGTGCGTGCATGATTACTTCAAGTGCGTTCGTCTGTACCTGTCAGCTGTTGACGGACTGCGGAGATCTCATCCGAGTCCCGTACAAATTGGCTTCACTGGCTCCGTTTCAGAATATTGATAAAGTCTCAAGCTAAGCTGTGACAAACACATCAAGATCATCCGAATGGTCGCCCCTGGGTCCAAGGCCTTCAATAAGAGACGCGGTGTGTGAAAACTCGGGGAACCAGCGATTTTTTTGACGGAAGGTCGGAATTATTGTTTCGGCTGAGTTCTCGTTTTGCGTGCAAGTGACAGTACTAAGTAGTGCCACAGACTGTCGTGATCGAAGGCACAGGGCTGGACATGATCTTTTCCTTGCATACTTGGTCCAAAATGTTTAATACATGCCAAGAATTCCTTTGTCAGAAATGTATTTTGAAGAATAAAATGGATACCAGCACTGAAATACCTCAGGACTATGGGGGGTCATATTGGGAGACCATCTGGGCGGTTGGCTTTCTCTCGGACGGCAAGCACCTTCAATGTCAGTAGTTCATATTAGAAGAACGATTCGGGTAAGTATGGGAAGTGGAGGAAGGGAGACGGCCGGGGATCAAATGCACCATAGAAGCGGAGTGACAGCGATGGCCGCGTCATTAGACGGATCGCTTCTTGCCAGCGCGGCCGGGGTGCCGACGGGACAGCGTAACGAGTTGGACAAACTTGAAGGACACCGTCCCTTCGCGAAAGCATTCGTGCCAATCAGCCCGGCGGTGTCGTTCTCGGCTGATTGTGTCACATCTTCATTTGGAGCAAGGTGAGTTCGTCGAGTCGGTCCTAGCCTGAGTCTGAAAGTCTGGTCTGCGTTCGAGATTACCACTAGGTGTCTCCTCTACGGACGTACAAATGCGCGTACGCTCTGTCGGAGCATATCGTGAGGTGGGTGCATCCCAACTGGTTCTGAAGACGACTGTGTTATCCTCTGGGACACGCCTCTGAAACCTGCCTTCGTACACGGAGGCGCGAATGAAGTCTACGCCGTCGCTATATATATATCCTGAGGGTTGTTATCGTTATCGTTATCACGCTGGTGGTAACCTACCGCGATCATGACAATTCGTCTCTGGAATCGGACGATCTGATATTCGATGATGGCTAGAGCAGGCCTCGAGAGAGTAGTACCCCCAGGTCTGTACTCTCGTCGGTCGTTCGTTGTCTCATGTGGGAGCATACGGAACATCCGAGCGCAGATGACCATGTCGACTCGCGGAGGCTCGGGACAGATTTGTCAAGTTGTTTATACTAATGCTCGCGTCGAGTCATAAGTAAAACCCTCGTGTACACTTGCGAAATCGCCCCCTTCCCTTGCTCGACCCCATCCAGCGCGATGGCAGCTAATGCGCTTTCCAGAGTACTGGCGAGGCTGCAAAACCTCCCGTCGATGTCCCTGCCGACTGATTACCCGAGACCAGTCGGGACGAACAAACTAATCGAAGCTGCCCACGCCGCCGATCTTCCCGAACAGACATCCCTCGCCTTGCTGAAACTCGCTCTCCATTCGGACGACGACGACCCAGAAGACGACGATGCGCAAAGGACAGACAGCAGTCCCTCCGCGTTCCATCTCCTCCTCGCCGCTTTCACCGTATTGCTACATCGCTACACCGGTGACACCGACATCGTCATCGGTTCTTCATCTGCTGCGGCCAGTGCACCTCTGGTCCTGCGGTTGGCTGTCGATCCATCGGATGCTTTCTGGTCCATCGTCCGGCGCGTCCAACTTGTCGAAAAGGAGGCAGAGGCTGATGTACTCCCCTACGAAACCATCGTCCAAGCCCTCCGCAAGGACAAGGACGACACGATGGAAAACGCTCGTCCACTCTTTCGTGTTCGTTTCTTTGACGAGACTGACCAACCTCGCGAAAACTTTATCCGCTCAACTAGTCTGACATCCGATCTCACCATCTTCGTCACGCGACCCCCCGCGACGACTCGTTCCTCCCTTGCTCCCCGCATAGCACTCCGCATCCTCTACAACTCTCTACTCTTCAGCCCCGTCCGTATTTCTTTCATCGTTGATCAGCTCTCAGTGTTACTGCGAAAAGTCTCCGCAAACCCCGCCGCCCTCGTGGGATCAGTGCCCCTGTTGACCAACGGTCAAAGGGTCCATCTGCCCAACCCAACCGCAGATCTTCATTGGTGTGATTGGAAGGGGGCGATAACAGATGTTTTCTCGCGCAATGCAATCCGCTGGCCAGATCGGTCATGCGTGATCCAGAGCCTTCCCTCCACAACTCCCGATGGGAGACAAGACGCGCGCACCTACACGTACGGTGATATCAGGAGGGCATCGAATATCCTGGCACACCATCTTCTTCAAGGAGGTATCAAACGAGAAGAAGTCGTGATGATCTACGCGTATCGGAGCGTGGAGCTCGTCGTTGCGGTCATAGCAGTCCTTAAATCTGGCGCGACATTCTCTGTCATTGGTGTGTTGTTCTTCGTGCTTCTGACGTCGAGCGCGTGATTCAGTTGCTGTATATCAGATCCTGCGTACCCTACGACGCGGCAACAGATATACTTACAAGTCGCTCAGCCTCGTGGACTTATCGTTCTAGCTGGGGCAGGGAGGATCGGGCCTAGCGTCCGAGAGTTCCTCTCAAACAACCTCAAGATTCGCGTCGAAGTTCCCGCACTCGAGTTTTCTCCGACTGGTGGAATTCTTGGTGGGATTGTCAATGGGATCGACGTGCTCAAGTCACGTCACCACCTTGCAGAAACCGATCCGAATGTCATCCTCGGACCCGACAGTATCGGTACTTTGTCCTTCACAAGTGGCAGCACCGGCATTCCCAAAGGGGTTCGGGGACGTCACTACAGCTTGACCCATTTCTTCCCTTGGATGGGTGAGAGATTTTCGCTGGGCGAATCTTCCAAGTTCACCATGCTCAGCGGTATTGCTCATGACCCTATCCAGCGAGATAGTGAGTATCCGATGTTCCGCAACGGCTTTGTCTCCTCATCTCTCCTTTAGTCTTCACACCCCTGTTCTTCGGCGCCGAGCTCTACGTTCCTACCGCAGAAGACATTGGGACACCCGGCCGACTCGCAGAGTGGATGGATGCTAACAAGGTCACTGTTACTCACCTCACCCCTGCAATGGGTCAACTTCTCTCCGCCCAGGCTATTCGACAAATTCCCTCTCTCCGCAGTGCTTTCTTCGTCGGCGACGTTCTCACTAAACGCGATTGTCTTCGGCTCCAGTCCCTTGCTGTAAATGTTCATATCATTAACATGTACGGAACCACCGAGACACAGCGCGCAGTCTCCTATTTTTCCATTCCGCCAGTGTCTGCAGATCCGACGTTCCTTGCCACTCAAAAAGACATCATGCCTGCTGGTGAAGGCATGGTCGACGTCCAACTTCTTGTTGTCAATCGGTCCGACAAGACCATTCCGTGCGCGGTCGGCGAAGTCGGGGAGATCTATGTGCGCTCGGGCGGCTTGGCGGAGGGGTATCTTGACTCTGAGGCGTCAACTGAAAAATTCGTTTCAAATTGGTTTGCCTCATCGTCACCGCCATGGAAGGACACGATACTGCATCCACAGCAGGGTCTCGCCGGGCCTGAGTCACGGCACTGGAAAAGTATCCGCGATCGGATGTACAGGTCTGGCGATCTCGGGCGTTATCTTCCCGATGGTCGTGTCGAGTGCACCGGACGCGCGGATGATCAAGTCAAGATACGTGGTTTCCGCATCGAGCTTGGCGAGATTGATACCTTGATGAGCCAACACCCACTTGTTCGCGAGAACGTGACGCTCGTACGGAGAGACAAGGACGAAGAAAAGATACTTGTCAGCTACTTCGTGCCGCTCGATGGCGCGCTATTGAATGGTTTCACGAGCGAGCTCAGTGACGGCGAAGAAGCTGACGGCGTCAAGAGCATATCGAAATTTAGACGGCTCATCAAAGACATTAGAGAGCATCTCAAGAAAAAATTGCCCAGTTATAGCATTCCCACCCGTGCGTCGATACTCGGTCGGGCCGGTCTTCTAGCTGATTCATTGTACTCGATCAGTATTCGTTCCTCTTCGTCGCATGCCCCTCAATCCCAATGGCAAAATAGACAAACCTGCGCTTCCTTTCCCAGATACAGCCCATGCCCATGCCACTCATGCCGAAAACAAAGCTGCCTCCAATGGCGCTAAAAAAAGGGCCATCAGTCCCACAGAAGAAAAACTATGCTCGTTATGGGCAGAAGTGTTGCCCAACGCACCGGAGACAATACCATTAGACGAGAGTTTCTTCGATCTCGGAGGACACTCGATCCTGGCAACTCGCCTCATCTTCGAGATACGAAAGGTATTCGTCGTCGAGGCACCTTTGGGCCTCATCTTTGCCCAACCGACCATCAGCGGTTTGGCAGCCGCCGTCGATACTTTGCGTGATCCAGACTTTGGCATTGCTCCTCAAGACTCAAATACTACCCCGTCTACCCCAGTGCACACGGTGGATGACATGCAGAGAAGATTGACGCCTGTGGTTGTCGAATATGGACAAGATTTCGAGCATCTGGTTCCTCGCCTACGCGATTCCTATCCGCCGTTACCCCCCGACTTTCACACGCGTGCCTTGACCGTGTTCCTCACAGGCGCTACTGGGTATCTCGGTGCATTCGTCCTTCGTGATCTGCTCCAGCGTCAACAGAGGGTACAGAAAGTCGTCTGTCTCGTTCGTTCTCCCTCGGTTGAAAATGGGCTTGAACGGTTGAAGGAAGGATCGACGGACCGCGGTGTCTGGGACGAGGAATGGGTAGTCTCCGGGAGGCTTGAGGTAGTCATCGGGGACCTCGGGCAAGATCGTTTCGGCATGAACGAAAATACTTGGGCTCGGATCGCAGCTGAAACTGATGTTGTGTTGCACAATGGCGCTCTGGTTTGTCCTTATCGGGTTCTTGTAAGGTGCTTGCGCTCAAAAAAATCTATGGACAGGTGCACTGGGTTTATCCGTACGAACGGCTCCGGTCGCCAAACGTGATTGGTACCCTGACGGCCGTTGAACTCGCTTCGACGACAAGGCAGAAACTTTTTGTTTTCGTTTCTTCAACATCGGCTATCGATACCGAGCACTATGTTCGACTCTCTGATTCGTTGTCGCACATGCGCAGCGAGCGGAGAGGTATACCCGAGGACGATGACCTCGAGGGCGCAAGGACTGGTCTCAAGACAGGTTACGGACAAAGTAAATGGGTGTCTGAGAAGCTGTTATTTGAGGCTGGGAAACGAGGGCTCCGAGGACATGTCGTGCGCCCTGGGTATGTCGTCGGAGATTCAAAGACAGCGGGTACGTGTGTTTCTGCCCCTGGGTGATTAATTTTCCGGCTGACTTGTCTGTGCGTGTAGTAACCAATACGGACGATTTCATATGGCGGATGGTCAAAGGGTGTGTTCAACTTGGGCTCGTCCCTGACATCAACAATACGGTAAACATGGTACCCGTCGACCATGTTGCACGATGCGCAGCACTCGCCGCCGTTGCCCCACTGCCGAACGCCACACAGACGGTACTCCACATCGTGGCCGACCCACTTCCGACGTTCAACGATCTACTCTCGTCGCTCGTAGAGTACGGCTTCTCGACGTGCCAATGTGAATACCTGGTCTGGAGACGGGAACTGGAGAAGCATGTTATGGAGGTGCAAGACAACGCGTTGTTCCCTCTACTGCACTTTGTCCTCGACGACCTTCCAACAAGCACGAAGGCCCCTGAGCTAGACGACGCAAACACTGCTGCGTTGTTGATGCAAAGCCAAAATCCCACTACGACATCCACGGTGTCTGATGAATTGATGGGGCTGTATCTGGCTTGGCTTGTCGGCGCTGCATTCCTACCCGGGCCGGGTTCGCCTGGTGCGCGCAAATGCTTGCCTGTGCTCGGAAATGGTACGGTCATCAAAGCTGCCGGGCGCAGTGGTGTTTAGGAGCTAGATCGATCTCCACATTTTGTAACTTTGTATTAACATGGAGAATCGTCCGGAACGTAAGCGACGAGCAACTGTCCAGCCATCCGTCGGAGACCCGACCTTGGCCGACTGCCACTTCTTCGAGTTAGATCTGCAGCATGGCACGCCACAGGATTTCGAACTCAGATGAGACCTTCCGAATGCGGAGAACGTCCCCGAGGTGCATGTGGTGTGGGGATCTGGATGGAGGTCGAACACGATTGCCCGTGCCTTACTTTACCTTCTTTCCATCCAAGGCGTGTCAGGCTATGCCAGCAGTGCCATCGGGCCCATCTTAATGAGCTGGCCCAACTGTTACTCACCTAACGGCAGCAAACGGGTTGCCACCGGTAGATGAGCACGGGATTCTTATAAATTAGCTCACAGTCCATTGCATTTCGAATTCCTGCTTTCTCTCTAGCACGCCCCAAATGAGTGTTGGGTCAGAGACTGAAAAGTACCTGCGAGTCGCCTCGCTCTCGATCGCTGCTTATGAGTCAGTCTCGTTCGCCCCACCCTCTGCAGTTCTTTCTTGTTGATCCGCACACACAGCTACCTGATCACATTGCCCGCTGAATTGCGGTTTTATAAAAGTCAACCTGATCTCTTTCGCCCAAGGTATTCGGCTCGTCCTCGCTGATGGCCTGACTGACTGTCTGCTTGGTTTAGCCTGGGTTGCGTTCTTTTCTTCCTCATTCGGTGAGTCCCGCTTTTTTCGGATCTCCTCGTTTTCCTTGTCTCAACGGACGGCCAGCTATGTTAGCATACTTGTCATGGTCATCAGCAATTATGGTGTTCTCGCCACGTCGTTCACTGTCCAATCATGTAAACACTACTATCTACTCGCACCTGTCTTTAAAGGTTCGTCCGGTCCGCGAATTCGCCCAACTCGCTTTCCGCTCACGCGTTTTCAGTCTTGCAAACAATGATTTCACAAGTCATCCTGGGTGTCAGGTATGTGGCTTGCGTGCTCTTTCGGCTTCCTCAACATCCCTCCAAAAAGGACATTCAACATTGCTCGGAGACAAAGCACTGTTGGTATCGCCCTCGCCACAGCTTTTGTCATTACGACAGGAGTCAGTCCTTTTCTCGAGTCCGCCAACTTCTCTGCCGAACATTCGTTCACAGCTTGAATGGTTTACTAATATGTATCATCGTATACGTGAGTGCTTCTATTGTTTCATGGTAAATATGCATTGCTGAACTAATAATCAGCGGTCTTCCAAAATGTGAGTCGCAAAGGCTGCACCATTACGCACAGCTGATCTTGTGCGCTACGTAATTTCAGGGAAAGTGAGTCTATATCAGGTGCCAATTTGATTGGCTATTGAACGGTCATTAAGTTGCACTCCGGGTAATGACGGCGCCCATCCGACTGCATGGACGTATTATCTCATCTCAATGTTCTGGGACACTGGAGCTTTATCCGTCTCTACATTCTATCTCGTGCGATATAATTCTATTAATGGGAGGTCAGTCTGGTTTACTCGTCTTTGTTAAACAGGCACTCAATCTACCTCCGCTTTGATCGTAGATTTTCTCGGTTGATCAGAACGTAAGAATGCTTGGCCTACACCACACGTGACACAGGATTGACGAGTCCCTGAAAGAATGATTTATGATGGACTCGGGTATTTCCTGGTTTTGACCGGTGGGGTCGCTCGCCTTGCCGTCTTTCCTGCGCTGAACACTCTGAAGGCGTCAATGTGTTCAATCTGATTCTGTACCGGGCAAGTGATCAAGCCGTGCAAGTGAGTGGCATCATTTCCGTTCAAACTACCTAGCGAGTTCTCACTGTAACCCCACGCACGGGTATCAGTCTGCAGGGTAAGTGCAAATATAGCCGCATTGTTGCCACCCTTCACAAACATTATCACATCAGCGCATCGCTGGGTTACGCGGTCACTTGGATAATGAGTCAGCGGATCTTGCTTCATCTCAGAGGTATGTTGTTCTCCTGTCATTCCAAAAACGATCCTTCAATATGGCTCACATTTCCTTTATCCAGAACTTTCTGAACCTGGGGAGGTAGCGCGATTCGAGAACATTATACTCACGCACCAGATGCAGCCTGTGCGCTCCATTGTCTCTGCATTACGTTCACCATGCGAAATCCAGAAGGCTCCAATCGACGTGGAGTATGCGCCGAGTCCGCCTCGCGATGTGGAGCTGGATGTTCGGGTACACGTAGAACAGTCTGTGACCATCGACTACGATCAATCGTCGAGGAAACGGTTGACTGAGGCGTGAATACTAGTACAGATCTATCACTTCGACCAGCAAAATAATATACATCCCAAAAACATGCGCTCGCTCGTGTCAGAGGCGGACCTTGGAGTACCCGGATAAAGGTAATTTTAAATTGATGGATCTCATAGTCAGCCTTGGTCTCCCTCCTTCGACCTGACGGTGTCGATCAACGTTCACTAGCCAGCTCGCCACACGACCTGCGACACCGAAGAACGACCCTGTGCACATCCATGTCTATAGCCCCTAGCCCGCCCGAACCATCCGCGCTGGCGGTACAGGACACTTTCCCGACTCGGCTGATGGTACATAAATCTCCTTCGATAGGGCAGTTGTCGATCGTCCAAAGAAGCTCGACCACAGTCGAAGTCTGCGCGCACGATACTACTTTCCCCAGTTTCCTGGGTACCTCTGAGTTTTTTTATGACTCTCGTGCAGGCGCGTGCTTTCTCACTTGACAACCGGAGATTACCTGACGATATAGGATAGTGTAAGTGTCTGAACTGGCGCTCAATCCTCCTATGGAACAATAACACACGACCCCTAGATACGAGAACCCGCTGATAACTGCCACATCCCGTGCGCTCATCTCCGACATTCACGCTCTCACCCGTCGTTGTTGCGCCGTCGATGTGCCTCGGCCATTGTCCATTCTTCACGCCCTCTTGATGATCCGTCCACTACATAAATACGACGACGATCATTGGTTCAAGGCGATCCGGGTCTGGGCAGAAGTAGACGACATCAGCGAAACGGAGAGTTTTGGTGCGTGTTTTTAATCTCCAAAGGTCACCGCTGCTTCACACACACACACATCACTCTAGATGGTCACAAGAAGAGCTTCGTCGAGTTTACTCTCAACATCCTCTTCTTTCCCGACCTTCATACCACATACAGGATACCCAAAACCTTGATGTTACGCCACCCGCCGTCTTCTCCTGCTGATTCTCAGTTGTCACTTTCCCTTCCGACATCTCCATCTCTCCCGATACCTGGGACGCTCATTTCCGTGCCATCGCCGCTCCATTTCCAACTCCCCGTCATGACACGACTCAGTTTCAACGAACAAGGACAGATCACGTATCACCGAGACGTTTGGGACTTTGGTGACGTGGTACGACTCATACCTGGAGTGCGAATAGCACTCTGGATAATTGCACGCGCTGGCGCCTGGGGGCTGAGTTGGATCAGCCAAAGAGTATGCTCAACCATCGACTCGGACGCCCAACATAACGAAAGCATGAGCGGAGATAATGCATTGCTCACGTCGAGTGTCGACTCGAGCGTTTAGATTCCTCAATGTTGCCAGGTTTCTTTCTTTCTTCAAGGGTTCTGATGACGGTTCATCGAATGTAGCGTGTGGAAGGTCGCTCGTCTATGCCTTTTATGTATGTGATGACTTCATAAGCTTTACTGTACATGTCGCGACGAGGAACACTGGTCTTGATCATTGTGTGCACTGCTATGAGTGTAGAGTGTTTCCCCGTACTTGGTAATAGCCGAATTGACAGGGCGTAAAGGCACACAAAACGATGCCCCTGGATGGGGCCTGGATGGAAATGTATACACCTTTAATTTCCACATGGTCCTCTATGCCTTGACACCGTCCTCTTCCATGTCACCATCCCACCCCTTTCTCTGCCCGCCTGCGTATCGTCCGCCCGCACTTTCGACGCGATAGGGAACCGTTGGAAGGCGAGGCCACCCCGCACTTCGGAGCCATCGTGTATTCTCCACGTCGTGAGATTCCCCGACCCCCTCGTCGCGCGTGTTTCGTCCTGACATACCCCACCGGATCTTGTATCCAGTATCCAGATCCCCATGACGCCAAGCGCGCCACATGATTGGTTTACAGTTTGTTTATACAAATCTTTGGCTGGAGGTGGGGTAGCCCACCTCCTTTTCGCTGGTCAGGGGCCCTCCAGACCGGTTGCTGTTGTTTCGTCCGAGTCATCCGTTCCCCCCGCATTTCTCGGCGCGAAGTACGCACGCAGCCCGCCTTTCCTCCTCACTCGAGGTGTTACGTGTGGGTGTTGCATTGACACTGTTTGCACGACAATTTCTTCGAGTGTTGGTTCCCTGCGTGGTGAGCGGGTCGAGCCGGCAGCTGTACTCCTATCCGATCACGGTTTCAAAAGTCGATCCCTGTGATTAGGCGTCTGCTCCCAGGGATCTCAAGGCTGGGTTTAGATGAGTCACGGATGAAGACTCTGGAAAGGGAAGCTACTGACGGGTGTGGGCTGTGGTCGGAACAAGTGACCTGCCAGTATTGAGAAAAATGTTTAGATCAAGAATCATCGATTAATCATCTCAGTACCTGAAACTCTGGGCCAGTGAGTCAGTGACTATACATTCAATACATTCACTTGCCTAACATGTGCCCAGTCCATCTTTCTGCTGGCAGCAGTATTGCACTAAACCTGTTTTAAGTCAGGCAACAGTGGTGGTTCAGTGGAGGAGGCTGATGGAGCAAGCTTCAAACACACATAACATCCCAAATTGCACAGTTTGACATGGCAAGATGGCCGAGCGGTCCAAGGCGTGTGACTCAAGCTTATATAAGCTTGCCTGCTCAGGCGGGTTTCTCATCTCCGTATGGAGGCGGGAGTTCGAATCTCCCTCTTGTCATCCTTTTTTGAGTCCCTTGGTGAGGAACAAAAGGGTTCATTGTGCACAGATTTTCACACTTTTTGGGCTGCTTTCAAGTTTCTTGATGCATGAATAGTCTAAGATCTAGTTTGGGGAATGCAAAGGCTTACAGGTGTAGACAACCATTACAAAAAGTAATCACGCGAAATCGGTTTCACCTTCAACCAGGTACTATCCAGCAGTCTGACAATCTCTTCGGTGAGAGGACCTCCATTACTATACCCTCCAAGTCAGGTCACTCTTCACTGGAAAGAAAAAGGCGCTCACTTCTCCTTCAGGTTAGATTCCAACTGGATGAGATTACTCGCACCCACGAGAATGCGGTCTCCAGCCTCTGGGTCGAGCTTGCTGTGGTGCTGCAACCATCTGAACGCAGCCTCTGAAAGAGAAACATTGTTTTTGGCCTGACATCGAGGAGCAACCGAGCGTGAATACAATATGGGCCATGTCATACTATGGACGACCAACACTGAGCAGCAAATCTTTCAACTCCCTGATCGCAGGCAACATCGGGGTATAATTCTTTTGCAGACTCAAGGCGATGACAGAGACATTGGGGTCCCATCGTCCACCAGGCGCTTTCGTGTCCGCCTCGGTCAATATGCGTCCAGAAAGTGCGCCGCCCCTTGGATGAACATAGCACGAGCGGACGAGACGAGGGAGGAGATGACCACGTACGCAAGCGGACTGTAAGCGTCAAATCGGATTCCAAAGCGCCTCAGACAAGGCAAGAGTCTGAAAAGAAAAACATGATCAACTATCCCGGATGGCCCTCATCCTAATGGTTGGAGGTACGTACTCTGTTTCGACGTTGCGTTGGATGACGTTGTACAGACCTTGATAGACCGTCGGTTTGATCCAACCGTACTTATCCGCGGTGATCACCGCTTCAGCAACCTGGAACATGGAGGCTCAGCCCGAAATAGATGGTAAAATACGAAAATGAAACGAACTTCCGAAGAGGTGAAGTTACTCAGCCCGAACTCTTCACTGGTAAGCATCAACGAAAGCCGTCATACAAAGAACACAACCGTAGAGCTCACAAAGCACCCTCTTTGTATAGGTCGTTCACGGCGCGGAGCGTCTCCTCGATGGGTGTACTTCTATCCGGTCGATGCAGGTAGAGTGTTTGGATTTTGACACTTCCGAGGGCCTTGGCTGATGCCGCCAACGCCTCCTTGACCTTTTCCGCCTTGAATCCATCCGGTCCGGCGGGAAATACTCTATATTTAATACCTCAGTTCTGCACGTTGAATTCGAGGCGCTTTTTTTTCCCTCAAAAAAAGACCAACTTTGTGTCCACAGTACATCCCTTCAAATCAAGCTGGCCGATGAGCTGCAAGAGAGGCGTATAGTGAGCATCCCCCACGTGGTATCTCTCAAGCGTCTTTCGAACGCAGTGGTACCATCGTAGTACGTTCTTACCTCTTCGGAGGAGCCAGCACCATACGCGCGTGCAGTGTCAAGTTTGTCGTGCCCGTAGCTGACGAACAGGTCGACGAGTTTCTGCGCGTCCTCGACCTTGTTGACCCTCGCACCCAAGGGAGGGGCACCTCGACCAAACTGGGCTGTACCCTGTGAGCGGGTCAAACCATCAGTCACAGACATCAATGCATGAAAAGTCCAGAGACAGACCAAGACGAGTTTGATGCGGGTAGACATGGTGAAGGAGCTTTCTGATGGAGGACGTTGGAGAACAGATCTTTTCCTTGGTGCCAGGCTTGGTATATCTGGCAGATCAGTGAGTAAGCGCTCGTGTTATCCCATGGTTTCTTATTTTACATGGTCACGGGAGGATCGATCGACTTTAAAGCAGGCGTGTCAGTTTCTCCAGTCGAAATAAAAAAACGGTGACATTCGAAGAAAACACTAATTCAATGCGGTCACTGCGTTTACACCTACCCGCTCACCGACTCCTCTCCAGACCTGACGTGTGCCCTTTGGCTCCTTCAACCCGAAGCCAAAGCTCACCCCACCTGACATAGATCGCTCCTCTCCATTCTGATCAGCCTTGAGGTGTTCATCGGCAGTTTTACATATCCCTTCGATAGTCGTGTACGGCCCAAGGTAACCGAGGCCCCCTTTAGTCGGAGGAAGGCGGGCTCTAGAGTCATCGAAAATAAGGTGGACCCCTAGGAGTACGAACATGGGAGTTTGTAGGTTGACGAGATCCCCAGAAACAGTGGGTATAACTCTAGCGATAGCGCGTCCAATCAGCGAATCCGAAGCTGACAACAGTGCTTTGGTAACGTAGAAACATTCAATGATCTGCGAAAGCCCAAGCATGAAAGTCTGTGAAAAGATCGGGAATACGGTCTCTTCGTCTAACGTGTGGAGTGCCGTGTAGACATCACCGTAGGTATGTGGAGGTCCTGCATCCGTGACTGTGAAGGTTTGACCACCGATATCTGGGTTGGAGGATCCTCTTTCTAGTTCTATGAGTCGCTGCTCGTAGCACAAGTGCGCGAGAGCACAATTCTCTACATAGATGAACGACTGCATAATGTTCGGCACCCACGTTGGGTTGTGCTTCCGTACGAGATAGGCCCCACAGAGAATGTCCCCTCCAGGACCAAACACGCCATTTCCAGGACGGATGCACCCGGTTCTCAGCGTGTGCGACCCGCTGGTGGGGGACTTATCTGCGGCGTGGACTTCCTTCTCCGCCATGATCTTGGAAACTGCATAGTTGGAGTAGAAATGGTCGTGCTGTTTCGGAAGATTGGTGTCATCATCATTGTACACTTGGATGAAGAACGACGGTCGCTTTTCCCAGGGCCACAGCCAGAAGCGAGAGCGCCGCACAGAGACAGACGCCGACGAGGTATAGACGAGGGTATGTGCGCCAATTTCCTTAGAAGCGTTGATCACGTTGACCGTGCCGACGTGGTTCACCTTGCTTGAACGAGGGAGTAACGCAATGTGACACTCGTAGAAGCGGATGTTTGCAGCAGTGTGGAACACCGTGACCTCCGGTTCTCCTTCTGCGTCCGACCAGGGTGCCTTGAAGGCCGCAGAAACAGCAGCCGCATCAGAAATGTCAACTTGCAAGAAGGCGACCTGCTGAGCAGCTCCGGTTCGCAAGTCTGGGCGAGTGGGAGGGCGAATGTCTAGGATTCTGATCTTTTTTGGGTCCTCCCCGCGCTCCAGCAGCTGGAGGACGATCCAGCCCCCTACAAAACCTGCCTGGGGAGAGAATCAGCCCACCTGGATATAGATGTGGCAATGAGGGAACGTACACCGCCGACAACGATATACCGTCGACCAGTCTTTGGGGGAAGGAAGTTGCTCATGACGACTGGATTTTTCGACAAAGCCAGGGCAGTTGCGCGCACCGTCTGAGGTGTGACACGCGCAGGCGAGAAAACGAGTTCCGCCTCGGGTGGAAGGTGTCCTAGTTTCCTGTCGTTGAGATAGCCATATAGAAAAACCAGGGCAACGATGATGAGCAAGCTGATCAATGAGCTTAGCATCTTCTCCAGCACAGAGAAGGCGACTTCAAGGCGCTGTAGACACGTCACGTAGATCACACGCGTAGGGTTCGTCGTGGCAGCTTTGAAGATTCAACACCGTCTGTGCAAGTTAAATTTGCCACGTCAAAAATGGGAACAAGCCGGGTCGCGTCCCATTCCGATTGGGTTTCACGATGGCCTCTAACCCCAATTGAACGACAAAATTTACTTTAATGATGCTGTCATGTAAGGTCATCGTCATAAAATCCAATAATGGCACCCAGATTTTTCCGACAATTTATTAAGGAATGCATTGACATTAAATTCCCACAAGCCATCCTACATCACAGTCCTTACATAAAGCCAACCCGAAAGCGTAACACTAGTTCTGACCGGTGTGCTTCATCAAGAAGAAGGGGGAATGCCGAAAGGGGAGCGATGATCGCCAGGCGCAATCCAACGTCTGATTTCAGTGGATATAGCACCATACGCGTAGAACAAGGGCCACAAGGTTCGGTGCAAGATAGTGCTGTCCCTTGGGTGAAAGAAGCTCTCCTTTTGGAACGCAATCGCCAACCACGAAGTAAACACAGTGAGACCGACAGCGGCCACAATATAGTGGGCGAGAGTCCCCGTGGTAGGAGGATTGATCTCGCGGACGTTCATACTGAATACGTTCTGTCGAAGAAATGAGTTTTGTTGTGAGGCTGACATTGTCGACCTACAGCTAGATATGATGCTGGAAGGAAGACCATTGAAAGGTAGGCAATCTGATACCTGAGGGTAAGCTGACTACCGGACAAAAACAGCGTGAGCGCACCTGCTTCATAGCAGCGGAATCCATCATCGTTACTTCTGCCAATCTTTGCCTAGCCTTGCTCTCCCCTATACCCACAGTCGCGAACGCCTAGCAAGAAGACGTCAACAGCGCACAGAAGGAAATGAAGCGAGACTTTTCGAACCAAATGAATAACGTTATCTAGTCTGTCAGACAGCATCTCCCTTTGTTGAGTCAATCTCTTGATCTCGATTATGAGATTGTGCGCTTCAGTACGCAAGAGTTTTGCAGAGTCTTCACGTTCCACTTGGGAGATCGAGGGGGCATTCATCGCTGGGTTAGGTGTGTCTCTTACGAATTCGACCGACCGGAGGAAATCTTGAAGGAACTGCTGATAGTACAAGAGATATGCTTGCAGTTTATGCAACTCTCGCGTGAGTTTGAGGTTGTTAAACTGAAGGACATCGTACTCCTGACAAGGGTGTTGAAATAAATATGAGGCTCTAGAGGCGAAACATGCTTACGAGAGCAATGATATAGCGAAACAGAACTTCAAATGCCTCGTCCCATGCATAAAGTGCGTACCAGAGAATCGCAAGAAAGTGAAATGTCGGATCCTTGGATCTCTTGAAAATTTTTGACCAGTAGATGCTATCGCCCGTCCTTTGCACAAGAGACTGCAGACGTTTTGCAGAAGTTCCTTGCATGTTAGGGTGATAGGAAATGATCGTGCTCGTGCTCGTGTTGCGGACCATATGGAGCGACAGTAGATCCTGAAACAGAATTCTGTTTCCTAGGCACACATCGGTATTGGTATTTGTTCGACCTAAATTTAAAGAAGATATACTTACCTGGGAGAGAAAGCGGTGCTTGGGTATCAATCGTTTGTTCCTCCCCTGCAGGTGGTGCGAGTCGTTCGAGATCAGGGAAGTAAAGGCGTAAACATACCCGTATACGGAAGTGGTCCGTCCACCACCCTTCGGGACTGCGATTCAGTTGAGGCAAAGGTCGGCATCCTCCATGGTTTGGTCCTCGTAATCGGTCGTTTATTTTTGAAAGTACGTATGAAGGGAAGGACGACAGTGATGTCTAGAGAGATGAGATGAACAGGGTAATAGAACACAGGGCTTCGTTGCATCTACTCACGGTCCTCCAGCGCTTTTGGGTCTTCCTGGTACCTAGACGGGATCCAATTTACGGAGGACGCAAAGAAGAAAGGTTCGATATTGTATCTGGCCGGAGTGAGACTCCAATAGTAGCGTACAATGTAAACGGTTACCCACCTTGTTCCTAGCATTTGGAGGACGGGCAACGTCATGTCCTCAACAAACAGTACCTGTACTCGGATATTCGAAGGTGGCTATCACACCCGCCTCAGCCTCTAAACATGCAACATGCATGCTACTTACAGACATCCCAAGATGATTCCAGTACGCTCTTAGATTCGTGACGTCGTCTTTACGAACGGCGCGCGCTTCTACTTGCTTGTCAAAATTCCCATCGTCGAATATCCCGACCTTGTATACGGTGGATGACTCGCGATCGCTGCATTTAGTCAACATCTGACTCCTGTTCACTTGGTCCCGCGTCCAGTTTCCGAAAAGACACTGGGGATATTGGTCCCACTCGGACTTGTCTGTGAGTCCTGGTGGAATAGGATGGTCTTTGCTGGCATCGATATCAAAGTTCATCCATGGCCATGGCCCCGACGGCGCTGCGTAGCGGTATCTGCTCGAAAGGCAGCAAGAAAAGGTTGGGGCTGAGTATCCGGGCCACGACGTGGTCAGTCAGTCACTTACATTGGCGCTGGGACCTTGGGAAAATCGTAGACATCCCTCTGAGGTTGTCGTGTATGTTTCTCCCCGATGCTAGGAGGATTGGCTTGGACGGCAGTCGTGCTCATGGACCGTGTTAACCGTGTTATAGGTCACTGGATGTAAAAAATGCTGAACGAACGCTCTTAGAAAATCTGCTTTCGGCGCCTCGCATTCCAGGTGCGGCAGTGCTTGCCATTGGGTTGGCAGAACATTTCCATCAGAAACCCGGAGCCAGAATAAAGTACATACCTTCGAAAGAACCTTCTCCATAGAATGCACGTGTGAAGTTCCATGACACATGCTCGGACCGACTGACATTAGCCAATGAAGGTGACGCTAATGTCAGCCCATCATGAACCAAAGGCCCATTCAGAAACGGGCTACAACCTGGGACCTCGAAGGTTTCTGAATCAACCCAATGATTAGTCTGCCGATAATCTAGTGACGGGTTTAGTAACTACAGTCAACCTTCTCATACCGTATATGGTAGTAGCGTATAAGCCTCTACGTAGTGTATGTTATAGTGGCTTCCACTCGTGGCGCATCATGATAATACACAGTAATCCACATAATTTTAAGTCTCTGCCATACAAGCAGAATCCCAAGGACACATTGAAGACTGGTCCTGTACTAAGGACAAGTGCACAACCTCTGACAATATCCAATTGCCTAATACTATGTTGATGGCACATGTTCTTATATCTCCAGTGTATTGCACGAGCTGAGCTCGATTTTCGGCAAGCCGAAAATGCCCTGCAATGCTAATCCCAGTTTTTGAATGCAATGTTAATCCCAGATTTCAGTGTTCATGCTAGTGATCAAGTAGAAAGATACATTCTATAC
>JBBPRS010000221.1:0-36552 GCA_038093155.1 Boletus huronensis | reverse complement strand
ACTTTATTTACTCATTTAATAATCCATTAAATACTAAGAATATAATGTTAATATATGGGATACGATACAATATAAAAATTATTAAAATAAAAGCTAAAATTTAAATACTTACTAATATTATAAGTATTGGATAAAAATTTAAAAAATATTAATATAAAATTGTATCCTTAATATAATTAAACCATATTGTCAGCTCATACTTTTATGTTAAAAACAAAATTATAATTCTTAATATATTATTAAATAGTTTTACCTTAAAAATTATAACTTATAATATCTTCAATATTAAACTTTTATTTTATAAAATAAATAAAGACTATTTAATAGATAAATTAATTTCATTATTCAGATTTGAATTAATTTTCAACTTTAAAACAGATTTTTTAAATTAAAATATTTAAAAATAAAATCTTTTAACAACTATCTAATTTATAATTATAAATTAAAATAAAATATAATTTTATTAATTAGTAAGGAGGGGAGAAAACTAATATGAAAATAATCTATATATTCAAATGAATTAATAAACTCATAACTAAAATAATGAGTAATATTGAAGTCGTAATAAGAAAATTATATATTTATTATATTATATATTATATAATATAGTTGATACTGATACATGTATTGAATCTAATATTACATTAGGTAATATTCCTAATAATATTGTAGGTATTAATAAAGAAATTAAAATAATAAATTCTCTTCTAGTAATATCTAATACAATTACATTATTCATATTAGGTGAATAAGTACCATATGATATTCTATTATATAAGAAGATAGAATAACAAGCAGATAATACTATACCAGTAGCTCCTAATGCTGATATTATAGGATTAACTTCCCATATTCCAATTAAAGATAATTGTTCTCCTAAGAAATTTAAACTTAAAGGGATACCAGTGTTACATAATGTAAATATAAAGAATAATATTGTAAAAATAGGCATATAAGTAACTAAACCTCTAATATATTTAATAATTCTAGTACCTGTTCTTTCATAAATAATTCCACCTACACAAATGAATAAAGCAGGAGAAACAAAACCATGAGCTAAAGCTAATAAAATAGCTCCTTCAATACCTTGAATATTATTAGAGAATAAACCTAAAATAACTACACTCATATGAGCAATACTTGAATAAGCAATAAGAGTTTTAGTATCTTGTTGAATAATTGTAGTTAAAGATGCATAAATTAAAGTAATAATAGCAATAGTTTGAACTAAAGGACCAAAGTAATTTGTAGCATCAGGTAAGAAATTAATTAATATTCTAATATAACCATATGTAGCAAATTTTAATATAGTAGCAGCCAATAAAATAGATCCAGCTAAAGGACTATCAGCATGAGCTCTATATAACCAACCTGTGAAAGGCCATAAAGGTGTTTTAATAGCAAAAGCTAAGAAAAAGGCTAACCATAAAATTTTTTGTGCATCTGCATTAATGTCAACTAAAGATAATAATTGAAAATCTGTAGTACCTGCTAAATTAAAAATTTGTAAAATAGCTAATAACATAAATAAAGATCCAAATAATGTATATAAGAAGAATAAATTAGCTGATCTAAATCTAAATTCTCCAGATCCATATACAATTATTATAATAAATAAGATAGGTAAAACACTTTCAAAGAAGATATAAAATAAGAATAAATCTAAAACTAAAAATAAAGCTAATTGTAAAGTTTCTAAAATTAAGAAAGCAATTAAAAAGAATTTCAAGTTAGAATTAATATTATAAGCGTTAGAAATGATAGCTATAGGAGTAATGAAAGTAGTTAATAATACAAAATATAAAGATATTCCATCAACACCGAAATTTAAATGTCCAAAAGTTAAGTAATCAAATTCAGATACAAATTGAAACTGTGTTGTATTAGAATCGAAATTTAACCATAAGAAAATAGAAATTAATAAATTAATTAAAGAAGTGGTAATAGCAATAGTTCTCATTTTTGAAAGACTATTTAAAGTATTTTCTTGAATAGATAAAATAAATAGAGAACCTATTATAGGCGTAAGTAATAATAAAGTTAACATCTTTTCTGTTTATTTATGTGTTTTGTTATTTATTGTGTGTATTTATTTCCTAAATGTAGTATTTGTAGTAAATAAACATTACTTAAATAAATAAATAATTTTACATTTTAAAAATATTTAATATTATCATTTATTTAAAAATTTTGTTCTTATAATCTAAGTTTAAATGATTAATATTAGTAACATTAGTAACAAAAAATTTATATATATAAATTAATGTTTATTAGATAAACTAGGTAATAAAGAAAAGAATAAAGCTGATATATAGATAACAATTAATCTAAATTCAGATATAATATAAGTATCAAATAATAATGGTGCGAATACTAAGAATACTAATGATAATATACCTATAGTAATATATAAAGAATAAGTAGTAATAACTCCAGTATCTAATTTAGCAATATTATTAGCAGAATTTTCTAATACAGAAGCTAAACCATAAGGACCTAAGAATTCAATTACACCTCTATCTAATACTTTAGATATTGTATTACCAGTTAATAATCCAGCTGAAATGATATAATAGTTATAAATTACATCAAAGAAATATTTACCGTTAAGGAAAGTATAAATTTTTTTTCCTAAGGCAGAATCAGTTAAATTAATAATAATATTAGGATATACATGATATAAAAATATAGCACTTGTAGCACCTAATATTGATAAGAAAGTAGGTAATAATTTAATTATTAAAGGTAAACTAAATTCAGCTTCAATAATAGAGATATTAGTAGGGTTAATAAAAATAGAATTAGCAAAGAAATCTGAACCTACTCCAACAAATAAATCAGAGAAAACAAACCCAAAGAATATACTAAATAAAGCTAAAATAAATAAAGGTATAATAACAGCAAAATTAGATTCATGAGAATTTAAATAAACATTTTTAATACCATTTGGTACAGTTAAGAATACTAAGCTTATTAATCTGAATGAGTAAAAAGCTGTTAATCCAGCTGTTAAACTTCCTAAAATATAAGCATAAATACCTGAAAAACTGTATTGTCCATAAGCTAATTCTATTATTAAATCTTTACTATAGAAACCTGTTAACCATGGTGTAGCTAATAAAGATAAAGATCCAACTAACATAGCTGTATAAGTAAATGGTAAGAATTTAATTAAACCTCCCATTTTTCTAATATCTTGTTCATCGGCGAAACTATGAATAACAGCACCAGCGCCTAAGAATAATAATGCTTTAAAGAAAGCATGGTTAACTACATGCATTAAGGCTACATTATATTGACTTAAACCTACAGCCATAACCATATAACCTAATTGAGATATTGTACTGAAAGCGATTATTCTTTTTAAATCATTTTGTACTAATCCACAAGTAGCTGCAAAGAAAGCTGTACTTGCTCCAATTAAAGTAATAACTAATAAAGCAGTAGGACTAAATTCTAAAATAGCAGAGGATCTAATTAATAAATATAAACCAGCTGTAACTAGTGTAGCAGCATGCAATAAAGCACTAACTGGAGTAGGAGCTTCCATAGAACCAGGTAACCAAGAATGTAAAGGAATTTGAGCAGATTTAGCCATAGCTCCCATTAATAATAATAAACTAATTATAGTAATAGCTGTTTCATTCATAAAAGGTGCTAAACTAAAAATTGTTGAATAATCAACAGATCCGAATAAGGCAAATATTGCAAAGAATCCTATACTTAATCCCATATCACCTACTCTATTCATAGTTAAAGCTAATATAGCTGCTTTATTGGCTTGAATTCTAGTGAAATAGAAGTTAATTAATAAATAAGATACTACTCCAATACCTTCCCAACCTATAAACATTACAAAATAATTAGCACCTGAAACTAATAATAACATGAAAAAAGTGAATAAAGATAAATAAGAAAAGAATCTTTGATTATGAGGATCTTCAGCTAAATAAGAAGTTGTATATATATGAATTAATGTTGATATATATAATACAGGTATAAACATAGATACAGTTAATTGATCAAATAAGAATTCCCAAGAAATAGACATAAATTCAGAATCTACCCAATTAAATAAATAAACTGACACTGGAGAACCACATATACCAACTTCATAGAATGCTATTGTCGCTAATAAAGAAGAAATAGATAAACAAGTACATGTTATAATATGAGAACCTGTTATTCCTATTTTTCTACCCATAAATCCAGATACAAAAGAGGCTAATAAAGGTAAAATTAAAATTGATAAATACATACAAATTTTAAGATCTAATAGAAATATTTCCTCTTAATCTATAAAAAGCTACTAAAATACTTAAACCTATCACTGATTCAGCTCCAGCTATTGAGATAATATATATACTGAAAGTTTGACCTATATTATCATCAAATCCAAAGGAACTAATTAAAACTAATAAAGTAACAGCAAGAAGCATAATCTCTATAGCAATAATCATTAAGATTATATTTTTTCTATTTAAAATAAATCCTAAAATACCAATTAAAAATAATAATATTGATAGATTCATAAGTAAAAATAAAAGCTTTATTACCCTTAAGGACATTTAATAAATCTAATTATTTATATAATAATTTGACATTTATAATCTAATTATTTTAATAAATAATTGAAAAAGTAATTTTTTAAATTATTTTTATATATAATTTATATAGTTTACTTTTTAATAAAATAAGTTTTATTAACTTCACTTATTTTATAATTTCGAAAGAATGGTGATTAAAATATTATTAAAATATAATTAATTTATATTTTCTTTTTAATAATATTAAGATTTATTACTTTATTAATAATAATATCTTATATTGTGTCAAAACTTTATGTAAAATTAAATTTAAAATAAAATATATTGAAATAATACAATGAGTTAATAATATAATATTTTTTATAATTATTATTCTTTAATTATATTTTAATTTATTAAATTAGTTAAAAGTATTTAAACAGAGGTAAAGATACATAAAGAAAATTTAATTTGCCTTATGTAATTAACATTATAATCCTCCCCAGTAATATACAGCAATAAATAAGAATAACCATACTATATCAACAAAATGCCAATATAAAATAGCTGATTCACATCCTTGATGATGAGTATTTGTTAAATGATAATTTATAGTTCTAACTAATTGTACTGCGATAAAGATAGTTCCAACTATTACATGAATACCATGTAAACCTGTTGAACAGAAGAAAGCGCTTCCAAATACTGAATCTGATATTGAGAAAGATGCATTAGCATATTCTAAATATTGTAAGAAAGTGAAAAGAACAGCAAATAAAACTGTTAATTCTAATCCTCTTAAAGTATCTTTTCTGTTACCATTAATTAATGCATGGTGACCATAAGTTACAAAAGCTCCTGAAGATACTAATAATATTGTATTTAATAATGGTATTGCAAAAGGATTTAAAGGTGTTATTCCTTGAGGTGGCCATACTCCTCCTATTTCAATAGCAGGAGCTAAACTAGCATGGAAGAAAGCCCAAAAAATACTTAAGAAAGCAAAAACTTCACTAACAACAAAAAGTAAGAATCCAATTTCTAAACCTTTTTTAACTTGTTTTGTATGGTGTCCACCTAAAGTAGCTTCATTACCAACATCTCTAAACCAGAAAGTCATACCACCTAAAGTTAATATAAATCCTAATTCTAAGATAAGATCACCAGAATAGTAACCTTGCATAAACATTACAGCTCCAATAGTTAAATTTAATAAAGCAAAACTTAATACTATAGGCCATGGAGAAATTTCTACTAAATGATAAGGGAAAAATTGAAAATTATGTGATTTTATCATAATAAGTTAAATTTTGACCAAAATTATAAATTTAAAGAAACAAAATAACACTCTACGTAAATTATACATAATAAATAAATATGAAAAATATTAGAAAATAATAAAATTATTAAACCAATATTATATTAAGAATAATAAAATTTAAATAAGAAATTTATAGTATAAAATAATGTGATAATTTATTAAAAATTTAACCTTTAATCAATATAATAAAATATACTTTAATATATTTTAATTAAATATGTAAATTAGGTATAAATACTTTATAAAGTTATTATTAATTAATAGATATAATAATATTTAATATATAAAATATAAACAATACTGATATACAGTTAATTATTTTAATGTTAATATATAAATATTTAATAAATATAAATATATATTATTATATCTACTAAAAACACATCATATTTATGTTTTTAGTAGATTGCTTAAGAATAATATAAATAAAATTATATTATATATTTCTTTTAATTTTAAATTTTTTAATTAATTTTAGAATTATTTTAGTATTATTCTTTATTTTGAAAATATTTTAATAAGGAGGGAGTATTATATAAAAATATAAATATATGAAAATATAAGTTTTTAATTATTTTTTATTAAATTAAATTATTATTCTGTAGCTATATCTATTAAAGTATTTTCAACTAAACCTATTACAGGTACAATTAATACAAACCATGCAAAATAGAAGAATGTTGATACTTGACCAATAAATACAAAAGGTTCATTAGGATGTTGTGAACCAATCCACATTAAGATGAAGAAATTAAATACAAAGAACCAGAAAGCTACTTTCATAGCAGGTCTAAATTGAGAACCTCTTTGTCTAGATACATCTACAATAGGTAATATTAATAATATTAATAATGAACCAAACATAGCTAATACTCCTAATAATTTATTAGGTATTGATCTTAAAATTGCATAATATGGTAATAAGTACCATTCTGGTACAATACTTGCAGGAGTACTCATAGGATTAGCTTCAATATAATTATCACTATGTCCTAATAAATTTGGATAATAGAAAACCATTACCGATAAAGCTAAGAAGAAGAAGAAGATTGTTATAAGATCTTTAAACATAAAATAAGGGTGAATTGCAAATCTATCACTATTTGATGATATACCATTAGGATTATTTGATCCATGTGTATCAAGAGCAATTAAGTGAGCTAAAGCTAAAGCTGCTAATAAAAATGGTAAGATATAATGTAATGAAAAGAATCTATTTAATGTAGCATTAGATACTGAGAATCCTCCCCAGATTAATTCTACTAAATCTTGACCAAACACCGGAATAGCACTTAATAAATTAGTAATAACGGTAGCACCCCATAAACTCATTTGACCATAAGGTAAAACATAACCTAAGAAAGCAATAGCCATCATTAAGATTAAGATAATTACTCCAATAGACCAAACTAATATTCTAGGAGATTTATATGAACCATAATAAATATTTCTACCTATGTGCCCATATACAAAGATAAAGAAGAAAGAAGCAACATTAGCATGAGTATATCTGATTAACCATCCATTATTAACATCTCTCATAATATGTTCTACACTATTAAAAGCAAAATCTACATGTGGTTGATAATGCATAGCTAAGAAACATCCCGTTAAGATTTGAATTACTAAACAAGTAGCTAATAAAGAACCAAAATTCCATAAATATGAAATATTTGAAGGTTTAGGTGAATCTACTACATAAGCATTAAATAATCTTAGTAAAGAGTGACTTTTAAGTAATCTCATAATAATTTATAATTATAATATAAATTATATAATTAAATTTAATAATTATCTAAAGTATTAGTAATAATTAAATTAGCAGTTATTATAAATCACTGACTAAAATATAATATTTTTATTAATAATTATTTTTTTTAGATTATATCAGATTTTAAATCTTATTTTTTAAAATATTAATTTGTATTCACTGTAACAATAATTCTTCTTATTATTATTTTAGAATGAATTATACAATAATAATTGATAAATATAAGCCCAAGAAGATTTGAACTTCTACGATTATCTCATCAAGATAACATTCTACCATTAAATTATAGGCTTTATAAAGTAATAAATTAAACTTAAGTATTTATATTAATTTGTTATTTTTATATTTTTACTGACAATATACAGATATTTAATTAACTTCTTTTAATAATTTTTTTGGGTTAATATTTGATTTTGATTAAAAGACCAAATTTCCCTAATTTAACTTATTAATAAAATATGTTAATAAATGGAGGGATAATTAATATTAATTTAATATATATATAATATATTAAAACATAAATTTTAAGGTCATATAAATTAATAAAGATCTATCATTAGTTATTTTTTTAATTATAGAATCTTTAATACAATTAAAAAAAGTTAATATTAGTAAGGTGCTATATCAAATGCTACTAATATACTGGGTACTAAAATAATAAAGGCTACAGCTATAGGTAATAAATTAATCCAACATAAAGAAATTAATTGATCATATCTTAATCTAGGTAAAGTAGCTCTGAATAAAACAAATAAGAAACAGAATATACATGTTTTTAAACCTAAAATAATAGATTGTAGATTTATATATGAACCATTAACTATTATTTCTGGAAAATTATATCCACCTAAGAATAATATAGCTGTAATACAACTAAATAAAACAATAGAAGAATATTCAGCTAAGAAGAAAAATACAAAAGGAACTGAAGAATGTTCAGTGAAGAAACCAGCAACTAATTCAGATTCAGCTTCTTGTAAATCAAATGGTGTTCTACTTGTTTCAGCTAAAATTGATATAAAATAAAATATGAATACTGGTAATAAAGGTATTATAAACCATATTGATTGTTGTACTTCAATAATAGTTGAATAATTAAATGAACCTGCTAATAAAATAATAATTAAAATAGCAGAACTTAAAATTAATTCATATGAGATCATAGCAGCAGTTGATCTTAAAGATCCTAAAAAGGCATATTTTGAATTAGCTGACCATCCTGCAAATAAAATTCCATATACTCCTAATGAAGATAAAGCTAATGTATACAAAATTCCTAATGAAAAATCAAATATTGTTAATCCTTGCCCAAATGGTACAATAGCCCATCCTAATAAACTAAAAATTAAAGTAGCAGTAGGAGCTAAATAGAATAAAACTTTATTAGATTGACTTGGAATAACAGTTTCTTTCAAGACTAATTTTAAAGCATCCGCAAAAGGTTGACCTATTCCATAATAACCTACTATAGTAGGTCCAACTCTTCTTTGGTGTGCAGCTAATTGTTTTCTTTCTATTATTGTCATAAAAGCTACTGATAATAACATAGGCAATATAACAACTAATACATCAATTAAATTAATTAATATATTAATAATAGTCAATAAATAAGTATTTATCATTAAGTTTTTTTAATTAAAATGGATTATCAAAATCTACCCTTAATATATTATTAAAAATATAAATAATAAGAATAATTGTAATATAATAATTTATAGTTTATATTATAAACAATATGATTTAAAATCATGATTAAGTTAAGTTATTATATAATATAAGTTTATTAAAAATTTGGTATTAAATACTAAATAAGAATTATTAATTATCCTAATATTAAAATAAATAATAATATTCTTAAATAAAAATATTTTTACACTGTGACAATATTTAAAATCTAAATTAGATTTATATTTTCTTTATTCTCTTTTGGACTCGAACCAAAATTAACACTTTAGAAGAATGATGTTCTAACCATTGAACTAAGAGAATTTTCAATTTATTAGAGAGTTAAGAAGGAATTGAACCTTTAAATTATTAAACTTTGCAGGTTTACTACAGAACCATCTGTAAACTTAACCCATAATTCAAATTTACTATTCTTATAGTATTATTTATTTTTATCTTAAAATAATAAAATTTGATAAAAAAGAAATTAACTACTTTTATAATATATTTATATTTTTTCTTTAATAATTAACATAGTTAATAATTTATATTTTAAAGATAAAAGTGTAGAGATAATTCTCTCTACATTTTTGTAATTTATTAATAACTTAATCTTAGAATAAATTTATATTTTCCAGGTGGACAAAAGACCTCTTCTAAGATTAGATTACATTTAGTAAAGGTCACTAAAGTTTTTTTACAGGATTTTCTTTAAAATAAAAAGATCTTTACAGTATATATTGTAAGTAATTTAGTTTATACTATTTAATAAAATTTGTATAATTAAATAAACCCTCATTATCTCATTTAACGATAAATACTATAATATATTTAATAAGAAAATATAAATTATTATTTATCTTATACTTTATTTTTAAATATTAATGATATTTAAAAACAGTAGAGATAGTTCATTAAAGAGCCAAATATAGAAGAAAATTATAAATTATATATGCCACAACTTATCCCATTTTATTTTGTAAATCAATTATCTTTTGCTTTATTAGCTATAGTTTATTTAATTTTTATAATGTCTAAATCTGTTTTACCTTATTTTACATTACAACAAGTAATAAGAGTATATATCACAAAATTAGCTAATACTGATAAATAGTTAACAATAAAAATATCTAAGTATAGGAAAATTACACATACTAAAAAGATGATGAAAATAAATTAATTACCATTAACAGGTTCATGTTTATACTTATATTATTATTTGTGTATATATAAAATTAGATCTCATGTGTGAATAAGAAAACAAATTAATATTTAATTCCCCTCCTGATTAAAACTCATTTATAATTAATTTTATGAGAAATATAACTTATATATATTAATTTAGAATGTCGTAAATTATCTAATTAGAAAGGTACTAAATCTATAAATTATTTAATAATATTTTAAAATATTACCTTAATAATAAAATATTAATGATATTTTTATTATTTTTAATTTAAAAGAGTTAAGAAAATTTTAAGATTTTAAATTAAAACACCAACAAAAATGGTAGAAGATGAACTGGATTAATCACTCCCTTTGGGTGGGAGAAGAAGCGTGTTCGAGTCGCGCCTACCATAAATAAAAAGTTAAATTTAATTTTTATTATAATAAATATTTTATTTCTTTATTTTCTTTATTTATAATTAATATTAAATATATTTATATCTTTATATGGTGTTATGGCAGAGTGGTTATTGCGGGGTACTGTTAATACCTTATTCAGAGGTTCAATTCCTCTTGACACCTAAATAAATTATCAATCTAAAAACTAATATTTAAACTAAAAGAAGTGAATATAAAAAAATTATATATTTATAATAATATAACTTTGCAAACATGTTGAAATTTTGGTAAACAATCTCCTCTTAAGCAGGAGTGGAAGTAATTCCTTAAGAGTTCGAGTCTCTTTGTTTGTAATAGATGTTTCAATGATAGTGTACATATAAAAAAGATATAATAAATATTATATACTTATTATGCGATATAGTGTAAAGGTCTGCACGACAGTCTCATCAACTGTAAGTTTTGGTTCAAACCCAAAATTCGCACATTTATATTATTATTCTTAATTTATAAGGTCTTTTAGTATAATGGTAGAACATTATCCCTTCACGATAATAGTACCAGTTCGAATCTGGTAAAGACTACAAAAAAAGTAATTATAGTAATTATTCTGAATCAATTTATAAATGATAATAATAAAGATTATCAATAATAATTACATTTAATATATAATCAAAAAAATAAGTAAATTAATACTTTCATATTTGATCGTGATTAGAGGAATAGTAATCATTTGGAAAGATAAGGCAATTGCTAATTGTTCTGAGGCAACTCTTGGGTGTTCGAATCGCCTCTATTCCGATTTATTAAAAATAAAAAGATTATAACAAAATAACATTATAAAAATTTATATTTCATAAACATTAAACATTTAAAGATATATAATCAATATATTTTTATATATATAATTTAATATTTTATATATATTCTATTTTTAGAAAAATAAGGGCTTAATTAGTTTGTTTTATTTATTAAAACTAAAAAATAGGTAAATTAATTTATATTTGAATTGGCTATTTTCTACCAATGCTAAAGAAATTGGAACACTTTACTTAATTTTTTCAATATTTGCAGGTATGATAGGAACTGCATTTTCTGTTCTTATTAGAATTGAATTAATGTCTCCAGGAGTACAAATTTTATCAGGAGACCATCAATTATTTAATGTAATTATTAGTGCTCATGCTTTCATAATGATTTTCTTCATGGTTATGCCTGGTCTTGTAGGTGGATTTGGTAATTACTTATTACCTGTTCAATGTGGGGCTCCAGATATGGCTTTCCCAAGATTAAATAATATTAGTTTCTGGTTATTACCTCCTTCATTAATTTTATTATTATTAAGTTCTTTAGTTGAACAAGGAGCAGGTACAGGATGGACAATATATCCTCCATTATCTTCTATTCAATCACATTCAGGTGGTAGTGTAGATTTAGCTATCTTTAGTTTACACTTAGCTGGGGTATCTTCATTATTAGGTGCAATAAACTTTATAACAACTGTATTAAATATGAGAACTAATGGAATGAGCTTACATAAATTACCTTTATTTGTATGGGGTATTTTTGTAACTGCTATATTATTATTATTATCATTACCAGTATTAGCTGGAGCTATAACTATGTTATTAACAGATAGAAATTTTAATACAAGTTTCTATGATCCAGCAGGAGGTGGTGATCCAGTTTTATATCAACATCTTTTCTGGTTCTTTGGTCATCCTGAAGTTTATATTTTAATTATACCTGGTTTTGGTATTGTTAGTCATATTGTTTCAACTTTCTCAGGTAAACCAATCTTCGGTTACTTAGGTATGGTTTACGCTATGTTCTCTATCGGTATTTTAGGTTTCTTAGTATGGTCTCATCATATGTTTAGTGTTGGATTAGATGTTGATACTAGAGCTTACTTTACTGCGGCTACTATGGTTATTGCTGTTCCTACAGGTATTAAAATCTTCTCTTGGTTAGCTACTTTATATGGTGGTAGTTTAAGATTTACTACACCTTTAATCTTCACTTTAGGATTCTTAGCTTTATTCACAATAGGAGGATTAACTGGAGTAGTTTTATCAAATGCTAGTTTAGATATTGCATTACATGATACTTATTACGTAGTTGCTCACTTCCATTATGTATTATCAATGGGTGCTGTATTTGCTCTATTTGCAGGTTTCTATTATTGGGCACCTAAAATAATAGGTAGAACATATAATGAATTCTTAGGTAAAGTTCACTTCTGGACATTATTTATTGGAGTTAATTTAACTTTCTTCCCTCAACATTTCTTAGGTCTTTCTGGAATGCCTAGAAGAATACCTGATTATCCTGATGCATTTGCTGGATGGAATGCTGTATCTAGTTTTGGTTCTTTAATTTCTGTAGTTGCTACTGTATTATTTGGTTATATTATTTATGATATTTTCGTTAATGGTAAAGAAGTAAATAATAATCCTTGGGCTATTCCTGCTTACTTCACATCATTATCACAATACGATACTGAAGCTGAATCAGCTAATACATTAGAATGGTCATTAGCTAGTCCAATACCATTCCATGCATTTAATATGTTACCTGTACAATCTTAATTATTAAAAATAATTATATTTTAATTAAAATTTTAATCTAATATAAAAAGAATATATTTATCCCTCTATCAAATTTGACCTAAAACAAAAGATAATGCTTTTGTTGTTTATATTTATTTTATAGACAATAAAGTATATTACTAAATGTTATATTATTAATTACTATAATATATTATATTAAAATCCCCTCCTTAAATAAAATTAATAACATTAACATTATTATAATATTTGTTATAATATTAAAGTATCATCTTTAAATATTAAATAAATAATTAGAAATATGTTGATTAAAATGGGATAAATAATATAAAAATTAAAAGGTAAATAAGCAAAATATTACATATAAATAAGAATAAATTAGTTAACTTTATTGTTAATATAAGATTACTTCAAAATAGTATTAAAATAATAGGAGTTATTATATTACTTTTTAGTAATTTTATTATAATTTCTCTTATTTTTGTGTGTTTTAATTTAATACTAAAAGTATAAGTATCTTAATTTTAATTTTTTTTCATATAGATTAAGTATTTTATTGAAACTAAGCACACAATTAATAAAATATAAATATACAAAAAATAATGTTTTTAAATAACTTAAATAATTTATTTATAAATTCTCCATTAGAACAATTTGAAGTTGTTAGTTTAGCTAGTTATAATTCTCCTTTATTTTTTAATACATCTTTTACTCTTACAAATTCAGCTTTATTTACAGTATTAGTAATATCTCTTATTTTATTTATACATCAAAATAATGGTAATAATAAAACTAGTTTAAACTTTAATACAAAAATGAAATTAATCCCAAATAAAGAAAGTATCTTATTAGAAAGTTTATTTTCAAGTATTAATACTATAGTAAGAGATCAAATAGGTAGAGAAGTTTATTTACCATTTATCTATTCTTTATTCTTATTTATTTTATGTTCTAATTTAGTTGGTAATATACCTTATACATTTACTATAACAACATCAATAATAGTATCAATAGGATTATCTTTTACTATATTAATAGGTGTAACTATTTTAGGTTTATCTATTCATAAAATTCACTTTTTCTCATTCTTTATTCCTTCTGGAACACCTTTAGCTTTAGTTCCTTTATTAGTTTTAATCGAATTAATTAGTTATTTAGCTAGAGCTTTCTCATTAGGTATAAGATTATTTGCTAATATGGTAGCTGGTCATACATTATTAAAAATCTTATCTACATTCTTATTTAAAATGTTCTCAGGTGGATTAATAATATTTGTATTAACTTTATTACCATTTACTTTATTCTTAGTTATTACAGGATTAGAATTAGCTGTATCATTTATCCAAGCTTATGTATTCATTCTTCTAGTATGTTCTTATATTAAAGATGCTATCGAATTACATTAATCTTTAATTTTATTTATTTCACCCCTCCGAATATTTCTATATTAATTAAAAAAATATAATAAATTAAATTTATTAAGTATATTAATTAATAAAATTAAAAGAGAGTTTAGAAGTCTAAAACTGGTATTTAAACTTAATTGTGTTTTATTAATTACTTCACATTTTTAGTAATAACACATGATAAATTTAGGAAGGTTCAAGGTATAAATTGATAATTATTCAAATTATTAATTTTAATATAAATAAAGTTTTAGTGTAAAATACAAAGTAATTTGGTGGAATTCTAAGAGAAAATATTAAATTAAATTAAACATAAAAATTAAATTTTAATAAAATCTAACACTAAAGTTTGTTAATTTATTAACAAATAATTTAATTTTGAAAAATAGAAAACCCTTTATTTAACCTGATATAAATATTAATATTATATATTAGATCGATCAGAAAAATTTATATTAACAAAAACTGTCTTATAGATATTTATTCTAACTCACTTATTATTAATTTAGTTTAATTTTTGTTCTCTGTATATTTAACTCTTTAACTGAAATAGTTTAACGGAAGAACGTACCCTTCATGATGGTAAAACAAAGGTTCAATTCCTTTTTTCGGTAAACAATAAATTTTAAAAAAAATATATAATTTTAATATCATATATTAATTATATATTTTTCTTTTAAGTATATTAATATCATAAATATAAGTTATTTACAAGGGTAGAATCGGAGACTCGAACTCTGAACATCGTCGCCACAAGACGTCATTTTAACCAATTAAACTAATCCTACCTCTTTTATATTTGTTATTAATTATATTTTTATATTTTATTTAATGAAATTTTTGTTTTTAATCTTTTTTAATAAAAAATATAAAAGTATCGATGACAATATTGTACAACATCAAATAATTATTAAATAATTAATGAGTATTTTAAAGGGGTTATTAAGGATTACTAGCAAATTTATATAAAAGGAGGCTCCATAGCCAAAAGTCTACATATTGCTTATAAATAATAAATTATATAACTATAATTTGATTCTGAATAAGAAAATTACGAGATGAGACAATCCTAAGGGAAACCTTTTTATTCTTACTTCCTGAAGTAAAACATTTCATTAAGGAAAGGAAAGGAAATCAACCGAGACTCCGAAAGTAATGGTGAGTGAAATCGGATTAGCCAAAATCTAATCTATAATAAAAAAATTATCACTATAACGTTAAAGTAAACTTAATGAATGGTTTTAACATATAGCTTGTATAATTAAAATTAAAATTAAGTTAAAATATATGAATTAGTCAAATAAAATTAATTAAATTTAAATTTAATGAAGGAATATAGCTAATAGTATATTTTATAATAATTTAAAATATTATAACTAATAATGAAATATTTATTATTTGTAAGAACTAAATGCTTGATGGATATAGATAGATATGATTAATTATATTATTTTGAAATTTTTTCTTTATAATATAATTTTTACTTAGTAATTACGATTACAACTAAGAAGGTGAATTTATAATGAGACCTGTATTTTATAGATTAGATTTTTATTATTTAAGTACGATGAGAGAAAACTTGTCGGAATATAGGGGAACCATCCTCTAAGGCTAAGTATTTATAAATTTAGCGATAGTGAAAAGTACCGTGAGGGAAAAGTTGAAAAGAGTGTAGAATAATATTACTTGTCAAAATAGAAATAAAGATACAAGAAATATTAGTTCTTATCGAACATTGTTCGAACGAATGTAAATAACACGCAGTGAAATAGATCATGAATTAGTAACTCTATAAGCAGTCAAAGTCATAAAATGAAAATTTGGAACGTGACAATGGCGTACCTTTTGCATAATGGGTCAGCAAGTTAATAGAAGTAGCAAGGTTTAAAGCCTAAGCGAAAGCGACTATATAATAAAATAACAATATGGGTTAAGTTACTACTATTAGACCCGAAGCCAGGTGATCTTTCCAAGAACAGATTAATAAAGGATCGAACGGGTGAATGTTGCATAATTCTCCGAAGATTTTTGGAAAGCGGTGAAATGCCAATCTGACCTGGTGATAGCTGGTTTTCTACGAAACATATTTTAGTATGACATCTACACAATATTTATGGAGGTACAGCACGGTAATTCCATACAAATATTAATTAATTTTAATAGGAGTTTAATTTGCGGGGACTTAAAAATCTTACCAATGGAAATAAATCTCGGAATTACATAAATAGATGGTAGATATTCAGACTATTCATGATAAGTTGGATAGTCAAGACGGAAACAGCCGTGAACACTGATTAAGGTCCCGAATGATTATTAAGTGAAATAAAGGAAGTGACAAATTGAATGCAGTTGAAAAGTGAGCCTGGTAGTCGCTACTTATAATGAACGTGTATCAACGTATCAGCCCTTAGATTGTTGCTCCGAAGATTTAACGGGTCTAAAATAATCAACCGATATCGTGTTAATTTTAAAGGTAGATATTTATTCTATATTTAAAATCTAGGTAGTAGAACATTCAGATAATTCAAAGATAATATTCCTCTAGGAAAGGAATACAAACCTAAAATTGACAGTGTTACATTGTTTATAAAATAGGAATCTGAAGAGATAATGCTGACATGAGTAACGTAAAAAGAAAGTTTAAACTTTCTCGCCGAATACGAAAGGGTTATTAGCTAAAGATTAAATCTACTAATGTTAATGCGGTCTCTAAGGTACAAAACCAACGTTTTGACTGATGAGTATAGCTTTGAAAGTCCACATGGAGAATAAAATTTTACACATAGAATTTAGGTATAAGAAATTATACAGATAGAAGTTTAACTTTAATAAATTTTAAGACAATTTATTAGATTTAATATTGAATTGTTCTTGTATTATATTAAGTGAATATTTAATATAATTATAATATTTATAATAAAAATATTATAGTAGATTTTCATATTAATTGGGGCCAGGAAAAAGATGTTTTGAATAACTTCGATTCTATATTCTAATTTAGTCTTATAATTTTATAAAATTTAGAGTGAATATTCTAAAATCTTAATATCAAAAATAATATAAATAATATTTAAATAAGATCAAACTAGTCATTTGATTATTATTAAATATTTTATATTTATATTAGTATAAGCAAAAAATCCTAAATTAGTAGAAGTTAAATTAATTTATATAATTTAGTGAGAGCTGATTAATAATTAATTTAATGATTTAGGCTAGTTTTATTTAAGTATAGTTTCTAAGCACAACCGTACCCTAAGCCGACACAGGTTCGTAGGTAGAGAATACTAAGGCGTAGAGCTAAAAGTTGTTAAGGAACTCGGCAAATTATCCTCATAAGTTCGACAAGAAGAGGAACCATGAATTTTAATAAGTTAATAACTCCTATTAATTTCTTTATATGGTGGCACAAAATCGGAAGCCCCGACTGTTTACTAAAAACACAACTATCTGCAATTATGAAAATAATAGTATAGGTAGTGAGATTTGCCCAATGCCATATTAATAAGTAATAATAATGGGTAACTGTTTCTTTACAAAAAATTGGTTAATAGCGGTCTTAACTATGAGGATCCTAAGGTAGCAAAATAAATTGGCCATTAAATGTGGTCCGGTATCAATAATTTAACGATGGCTTCACTGTCTCTACAACTTGCTCAGTGAAATTGAATTACCCGTGCAGATGCGGGTTACCTCAAAGAGGACGGGAAGACCCCATGCAGCTTTACTGTAGCTAGTTATCATATAAAAAGTTCTATAACCTCGGTTATACAGATAATAGGGAGTCGATTTGACATCTATGGAAAACCTTAGGTCTGAGGTGGAACTAGTATTTATCTTCTTATTTATAAAATTTAAGAGGAAATAGCTGACTAGTTGGCAGTTTGACTGGGGCGGTCGTCTTTAATAGAGTAGCAAAGTACATCCAAATAGATTAAAAATTTAGATAATATTTCCCATTTTTAATGGAAAATATACTGACAAATAATTTTATATTGTTAATTATTATTAAATAATAATTACTTTAAAATCCATTTTTATATTTCAATAATAAGGTATGCTAGACATTAAATGGAAGTTAATGAACCATGAAAGGTTCTGTAGGGTGCAATGACGGTAAGCATGCTTAACTGAAAGACTTAATAGTCGAACAGATACGTAAGTAGGGCATAGTGACCCCTTGCTATATTATGGAATAGACAGGGATCAATTGATAAAAGTTACGCTGGGGATAACAGCCTAATAGCCAGCGAGAGTACACATTGTCCTGGCTGTTTGGGACCTCGATGTCGACTTAATTTATCCTCCAGGGGCAAAACCTTGGAAGGGTTCGGCTGTTCGCCGATTAAAAAATTACATGAGTTGGGTTTAATACGACGTGAGTCAGTATGGTCCCTATCCTTTTGAGGGACAAATAGTAAAAAGGGGGAGACCTTCTAGTACGAAAGGACCAATAGGCTGTGTTTCTCTAGTGTACCAATTGTAATATTAAATAATTTTTTAATTAAGTTATTTATTAACTTAATAAAATTATTAAACTTTGCATAGTTGGGTAGCCACAAACATATTAGATAATTACTGAAAGTATATCAAGTTCGAATCTATCCCCTAGATACTATCAATGGATTTCTCTTTATAAACTATCACGAGTGGTTATTATTACTTTCCTAATTTTAATCATTTCTTGTAATCGGTATAAAATATATATACTACAATTTTATACTATAGTTATTCTATATTGATAGAAAGTATTATAAATATATATATGTATATTAAGTATATTTAACAATATGAGTTACAAGTATTGTAATAATACACAAAGAGATTAAAATCCATAAATAAAGAAATAGATCATTTCTTAGATAGGATGCAAATGAATTGATTGTAAAATCGTAAGTTTAGCATTACTAATTTTTAAAATAGACTTGATGTTTTAGGTTGTCAAAATTAAACAAACAAACAAAATAATAATAATATTTGTAATAAGTAATTATTTATTTTATTACTTATTTAAATATAAAACTATTTATTATAGTTATTATATATTAATATAATAAATTAAGATAATTATTCTTAATATTTTTATATTAAAAGGAACAAAAATTATTTTTCGATTTTATTAAAAGATTTTATTTAAAATACATATAATAAAATTAAAAATTTTAATAAAAGAATTGATTAAGATAAATCTTAGTATACCTAATTTTTATTTAAATTTACTTTATATAAGTATAATATATATATTATATATAATTTTATTTAAATTTATAAGGTATTAAACTCAGTGTTTTATATTATAAAACAAATAAATTAAACTAAGACTGATAGATTTTAAAAATAAAAATTTTTTTAATACAAACAATGTTACAAAATATATCAATTTTTAATACTTTATACAACGATGCTCCTCAACCTTGGCAATTGGGATTCCAAGATTCTGCTTCACCAGCCTTTACAGGTATTATTGATTTACATAATACTATTTACTTTTATTTAATTGTTATTTGTGTAGGAGTTTTCTGGGGTATAGGTTCTATTGCTTACTTCTATAGTTATAAAAAATCTCCTATTATACATAAATACCTTAATCATGGAACTTTCATAGAATTAATCTGGACTATATCACCAGCTTTAATTTTAACAGTTATAGCTTTTCCTAGTTTTAGATTATTATATTTATTAGATGAAGTAACTTCACCAACTATAACAATTAAAGTAGTAGGTCATCAATGGTATTGGTCATATGAATATAGTGATTATGTAACAGAAAGTGGACAATCTATTGAATTCGATTCATATATGATCCCTGAATCAGATTTAGAATTAGGTCAATTTAGATTATTAGATGTAGATAATAAAATGATTATTCCTGTAGATTGCCACATAAGATTAATAGTTACAGGTGCAGATGTAATCCATAGTTTTGCTGTACCGTCATTAGGAATTAAAATTGATGCTACACCAGGTAGATTAAATCAATGTTCTATCTTAGCTGAAAGAGCAGGAACTTTCTATGGTCAATGTTCAGAAATTTGTGGAACATGGCATGGGTTTATGCCTATAGCTGTAGAAGCAGTTTCAGTTCAAGATTACTTAGCCTGGGTAGATTCAATGTAATAATGATAATTAATTAATTTATTTATTTATTTTATTAAAATAAAATTAGAATAATAGTAATTTGCTCCCCTCCTATTATAACTAAATGAAGAAGCAAATAAAAATAAATTAATTTAAGTCTTATATAAGCTAATTTAAGAAAATAGAAAATTTGTTAATTTATCTAATTTATACAAAATTTATTTATAATTTAACATATATTGTATTATATTATAACTATAAGTTATATTTTATAAATACTATATATAATATACTTTAATGAAATCTTATAAAACTTATAATAATTAGTTAATAGCATGAACTAAATATTAATTAATTTACTTATTTATTAATAATTAAACAAAAACAAAGAACCATTTTAATTTAAATAATGTTAGACATTTTAAATTTTGTTCATTTATTATTATTTTAAAAGAGATTTATAATTTATATATTTTAATTCGTAATTTTTAGTTCTAATTTATTAATAATTAAGGGGAAATCTGATAATTGGTAATCAACTGTACTTGCACTACTGTAATGATAGTTCGAGTCTATCTTTCTCCATACTATAAAAAAATTATAATAAATTAAAATTATTTATAAGCTTCGGTTGCTTAAGGGTTAAAGCGTTCGTCTGAAGATCGAAAGACAGTGGTTCAACTCCATTCCGAGGCATTTTATTGTTTAATTAAGTTTTATTATAATTTTTTAAGTGTTTATATATAAGCCTGAATAGTTTAATAGGTAAAATTACTTACTTGTAATAAGTCGTTGGCGGTTCAAGTCCACCTTTAGGCATATTAATACAATAAAAATAAAAGAATATATAAAGAAAATATAAAATTAATTAGTTATTATATATATTAATGTTTTGTTTATGAGTTATAGTATAATTGGCAAAACGTCTTCCTTTGGCGAAGAATTTCCTCGTTCGAATCGGGGTAACTCAAAATAGAGTTATATTCTGATATTTGAAAATTTCTTTCTAGTTAATAAGTTTATATATATAATTAATTATATTCATTCAATTTGATAAATAAGCTTATTAAGGTTAATTTTTTAAGATCTTAATCAGATATATCTTCCTTAAGTTGAAAGTATATAAGTTGGAAGTATAACTCAAAAGGTAGAGTGTTTCACTTTTAATGAAACGGTTAAGAGTTCGAATCTCTTTACTTCCTTTATAATAAATTATTATTTTATTAATATACTTTTTATATTAGGAGTATGTTTTATTTAATTAATTAAAGAGCATAGTATAATTGGTAATATAGTGATCTCCAAAATCGTTGTTAGGTGTTCGAGTCGCCTTGCTCTTGAAAAATAAAACAAAATATTAAAAAGGGTTCTTAGCTTAAATAGGTAGAGTTTCTAATTGTCGCTTAGTAAGGTACCAGTTCGAATCTGGTAGGACTCGTAATAAATAAAATAAAAATAAACTAGATAAAAATTTAACTAAATAAAAATATGTATAAAAATATAACCAGCCTATAAATAATAATAAAATAAAGATACTTTATTATATGTTAAGATATAATATATCATACTAATGAGTTTATTTCTCTTAATAAATTTATTTTCTGTACTTAAAATTTTAGAGGTTTTATTACTTAATATTTAATAAAATTTATAATTCTTATCAGACTCGAACTGATATCTTCTGATTAAGAGTTCAGACATTTGACCATTAAAATAAAGAATTTTAGAGGAAGGAGTGATTAAAATATATTTTATTCATTATAATTATCTAATACAAATGCTCCAATGGATACTAATTTGTTATCTTTATATATTAATTTTCTCTTATTTCTTTTGCTACTAAAGTATATACTGGATCTGTTATTGAGATACTTCCTTTATCTGTGAATCTGAACCATTTATTTTGTTGTAATTTTAATGTTTTATTTTCCTCCACTTTTAAAATTTAGTAAATTAATTCAAATTTTTAAGTATATAATCAAATAGATAACATTTTATTAATATTCTATCTTTATGGAGAGGAGTTTAAAATATTAATCCCAATCTTCAACTCTAATTTCTGAATAAGACGTATTAGGTAATTGAGATGTTGATGCTTTAGGTGTTTTATCATTATCTTGAGATTTTTAAAAAGTTTTTTATATTCTTCTTTTTGTGAGGTTGAGAGATTTTCTATTTTTAAGCTACCCAATTTTAAGGGATCAACAAAATCTTCTTCAAAATTTAATTTCTCAATTTCGGATTTGAAACTTATATATAAACTATCTGTATCTGTATAATGTAAGTTATAATTATCATTATTTTTATATTTAGCCATAATAATTCTACTATATGCAGTTACAGATGAAGCGATAGCAACAGAAATATCTAATTCTAAGTTTTCTTGATATGAATAACTATTAAAATCTTTAGGGAAATATTGTACTAATAATTTATCATCTAATTCAATAATATCTTCAACTTCAGATTTAGAATATAATTCTTCTATTAGAGAATCATTTTTATCAATTACTACATTATTTACTAAATATTGATCCATCCCGAATCTGCCATATAAACTATTCATTAAATTTTTACTAATTAATCTCCATATTTGATCTTTATTTTTATCTGCATCCATTTTAATTCTATATAAATCATCTACATAATTATTAAATATTTCTGCTTCATCGAATAAATAACCACTTAAGATTTTAATATCATAACCTAATTTTATTGCTTCTAATAGTTCTTCTGTATGGAACCAACCTGTAAATGTTCCAACAGGTGAAAATGTTCTAAGAGAATTTGAATCGATTTCTCTTCTAATTTGTAAAATAGGATGTTTAATTTCAAGAGGACAATCAATTTCAACTTCTAAGAATCCAAATAATTTTCTTTCTAATAGATTTTCTAATTCTATCAATGTTAAATTATTTAAATTTGTAAATGAGATAAATTTACCAACAGGATATTTACATTGTTTCATAGCTGTAGGATATAATGAATTAATATCATAACACCAAATATTTTCTCCATAAGGTATATACATATCAGTAGAACCTCCTGTATAAGATTGTTTAATATCTCTATAAGGAATCCCAGTTATTATAGGGATATTTTCTTCTTTCATATATCTAGCTTTGTAAATTTTAAAACATAATGCAGGCAATGTAGGAGTATGTTTAATATCAATACCCCACATGTTATAAATCACATTGCCAAATTTAATTAGAATTTGATGTAAAGCTATACAATCGATATTTACATATTTCAAAGTTTCATATTTCAAAGACCAAATTTTACCTTTAAACCCATCACAATATTTGTTATAATCAGCTAAAGAAACTTCAGATTTATTAAAATATTTATTATAATTAGGTACTTGATTAGAAATGTAATCAGCAGGAAATGTTTCATTTTCAAATAATTTTCTAGGAAATATTTCTTTAGGAGTTTCAATTTTAAAAGATTTACTTAAATTATGTAATGAACCAGGTAATAATAATAAAGAATCTTTAATATTAAAACTAAATTTACCATAAGATATTTTAATTTGTATAAATTTATCTTCTCTTAGCATGATATCTGAAATAACTCCTTTCATGTTTAATAAAGGTTTTAATATGAAATTAACATCAAAACCAGATAAATTATGGAAATAAATATCAACATTTTGAAGTTTTAATTTAAATAAATCACTAAAGAAATTATAAATCATATCTTCCCAATTATTATAATCAGTTACATAATAAGATTTAGAATTTGTTCCATCATAATAAGCTACAGAATAAGCTTCAAAATATCTTTTACCTTTAGAATCTTTTTTTGTTAAAGTTTCGATATCAGCTGTATAAATATTTTCTGTGAATGTTTTATCAAATTTAGCTTTTTCAATAAATTTAGGGTTATATTCTTTAGTTTTCAAAATGACTTTACCATCTTTAATATAATATGTTAGATTACCTACAATTCTTTTGAATAAATTATTATCTAAATCAATAAAGAAATCTTTCAAAGTATTAATTAATTTACTATATCTAAATACTTTAATAATTTGAGAGTTTTCAGTTCTATCAAATTCAAATTTTAAATCTTTATCTGTATTTAAAACATATGTTAAATTCCCAACTTTAAATTGAGTATCTCCAAATTCAAAAGTATTAGTTGATAAAGGATAATTAATATTTCTAATTTTAACTGTTCTTTGGATTCTACCTTTTCTAATTTCATTAGCTTTTCTAATTACTGTATCTTTAATATTTGATTTAGATCTTAAAATTTTATATCTCATTATAAAACCAATTATCAAATTATCTTCTTCAGGTAATAAATAATGGCTATAAATATTATTAAGATTATATTTAATAATATCTTTAAAACAACTTAAACATTCAGGAGTATTTCTTAAGATTTCGGATTTATTTAATGTTCTAGCTGAGGTATCATTCATTTGAATTAAGAATCTGCAAATTATTCTATCATCAGAATTTAAATTTCCAACTATTTCAAACCAAAATTTATCAATAAAATTTAAATAATCTGCATCATTAATGAAAGCTTCTTTTTCTAAATTATAAAAATAATCTTTCATAAATTTACCTCTACTACTAGCTTTTTCAATTTGTTTATTAATATCTGTAATTTTATTTTCTGTTACAGCTTGATATTTATCTTCAATAGTTTTATATTCTAATTTTAATAAATCTGTGTATTGTGATTTTAATCTATTAATTTCGTGTAAAATTTCTAATTTAGATTTTAAATTTTTAGTTTTATTTAATTTATCTTCTAAATTTTTAATTAAATTTTTCAATTGTTGTAATAAATTTATATTCATTTATATTTATATTTTATATTTTTATCTAAAAGGTATTTAACCTTTAATAAAAGGTATTTAAGCTTTATAAAACACCCCTCCTTCATAACATAGGTTAAATTCCATGCATTAATATTTTAACCAATGACAAAATTTTTAAAAACTTATAAATTTCCTCTTAAAAATGGAATTATTAATTTCGATATAATATCAAATTGTATAAATCAATTCTTTAAAGATATTTTATTACCTTTATCTTCCTCTCAATTTATCTTTTTTCAAATTAAAATTAAATTATCTGATAATACATTTAAAACTTTAGGATATGGTAAAATAATTAATAAATATGATTTATCATTCATTAAAAATTATATTTCAATGATTTATACTGGTATTTTTGAAAATTATGAAGAAGCTTTTAAAGAATCAACACATATTTATATATAATATAAATTTTTAGATATGAATAAAATTGATAATGCTAGTATTTTATTAGAAAGAAATAAATCTAAAAATAGATTAATTAATACTCAAAGATATAAAAATATTCATATACCTTTATTAATTAATACAGATATATGGGGTATGATTAATTTTTACATATATAAGATTTAATGGGGTATACGAGTAATCAGACTCGAACTGATCACATCTACTTGGAAGGTAGAGGTTATACCAACTTAACTATACTCGTGATTGTTCATTTATATGTTCTCTGCTCTACTACTATACTCGTCGTTAGATTTAAATTTATATCACTCTTTTAATTTTGTTTAATTATTGGTTTTAAATTTTAAACAATTTATATTTTATGGAGGGGAGATAAAATTAAATTAATCAATTAATTTATATTAAATTCTAATTAATATTTAAATATAATTATGAATATAATAATAAGAAAGCAATCATTAATGAGAATAATCCTGTAGCTTCGGCTAAGGCGAATCCTAAAATTGCGTAACCGAATAATTGTCCTCTTAATTGAGGGTTTCTAGCAGTAGAAGCGATTAATGAAGCAAAGATTTGTCCGATACCTAATCCGGCACCAATTAAACCTGAGCAAGCTAATCCTGCACCGATGAATTTTGCTGCAGCTAACATAAGTATTATAAATTTATAATTTAAAGATAGTGTCTGACGTATATTATAATTTAAATAATATTACTCTTTTAAATAACTATTTTTTCTTTATTTAATCTTTAAAAACCTTATCTTCAATTTTAATTTCTTCTGATTTTTGAGATTCTGAACTAAATTTAGTTTTTTTAAAAGGATTTTCAATATATGGAGGATTTTTTATATCTGGTAAATTAGATGTAGATGGTTTAGGAGTATTTATATCTTCATCATCTGAAAAATATGATTTATATTCTGTTCTATCTTCATTATTTAAAGATTCTGTAGGAGAATATCTTGATTTAGCTTTATAGTTACTAATTATTTCTTTAATATTTGATTTCTCATCATCGTTTAATGAATCATCATCTCCTTTAAAGATATTTAAATCAGATCCAGTTAAATAACTAATGGATATTGTAATAAATTTATATATAAATGTACCAGTAACAAATGTTATTGGAAAATTTGCAGGTATATTATCTTCAATTTTATATAGAACTGGTTTTATAATTTCATCTAAAATTTATATGAGGATTATAATAATATAAACCTATACCACTAATAATCATTAAAGGTAATATCCAATATGAATTATTAGATGGTTGAATTGATTTTTCTATAACTTTTATTTCTTTTCTATAAGTTAAGAAATCTATTGGTTCAGATATTTCATCATCTTCATTATTAAACCATTTATTGTATAATACTTTAATATAGTTAATAATTTTATTAATTAAATCATTTATTTCATTCATAATATCAAAATCATAATATATAATAGATATATTAAATAAGGATAAAATAGTTATAATAGCACTAATTAATTTTATAAAATATATAATATTATTAAATATATATTTTAATGGTTTATATATTATATAAATAAATTTATATTTCATTAAGTATCTATATAATTTAGTATATGTATATTGAGCACCTAATTTAGAAAATATGGATGCAATAAATTTCAAGATGTATTGTAAAATTTTTAATTTCATGTTTATATAAAACTGAAGCGCAAGGGATAACCTAAATAACGCAAGGAATGACCTAAAATTAGATCATAAATTTATGATCTCTTTTATAAATTAATTTAAAACCCCTCTTCTTTTAAAATATCTTATTGGTATTGAACCAATAATCTGTTGTTTCGAAGACAAATGTTTTTACCATTAAACTAAAGATATTTTATCATTTTAAATTATAATTCATTTTAAATTATAATTCATTTTAATTGTTGAATCGTAGTATTATTACTGCTCTTATTTTGGTTAATCGAGATTAGAATAAAATCTTATAGTCATTATAAATGTTTACTTTACAAAGGGAAGTCTTTTAAATCAAGTGACTAAAATAAATGCCTGTATAAGGTATATCTAGCCCTTATTCTTCAGAAAGTTAAAACCAAAAAAATGGAAAAAAAAAGTAAGCTAAAATGAATTAATTTTCTCTATCCCGTATATATTCTCTAATTACAAGTAAAGAGATTCGAACTCTTAAGTGCTATAAGCATAAATGCCTAAGATTTACCCGGTTACCTATGATTTCGGCATACTTGTTAATATAATATATAAATTATATTTATTATACTAGTATAATTATAAATTAAACAAAATTAATTAAAAACAATAATAATTATAAATACTATCTTAATATTTATTTATTAATATAGGGAGTAGAGTAATCGAAACTCTGTCTGTAAAGTGTAAATTTACTGCTAAACCACTCAGCTAACCCCCTAAAATTTTATAGTATCAAATTATCAATATTTTATGTTTATTATTTAGTGAATAATGTAATAAAATACTAGTTTATTTATTTATTAAAGTTAATTACAATATGATTTATATATTTAGTTTATTAAAAATAAAAAGATTAAATCTAAAATAGGAGGGGGGTTATATACTCTTCGTTTTATTTTTCAGCAGCACCTTCCAGTACGGCTACCTTGCTATGACTTTTGAGATGTTACTCAATTTAATTCGATGGGTTCAGTTTTTTCTTAACAATCACGTTTATAAATTTAGATTAGACCTGATTATATATTATTATATATGTTACTATTGGGTAATAATATATTCAAATAGTCAATAAGCATATACTATTTATCCATTTAAGGAAATTCTAATCTTAAACTAATACTCCAATTTTTAATTTATTAAAATTAATTAAAAACCGAAATTTGTACTAATTAATTAAGTATTTTAAGTACTTATAATTATTATTTGAATACTCATATAAAGGTTAATTTATACTTTCTATCAAATAGATTGAAAATAAGAAAATAAGAACAATGCACATCTTCCTTAAAATCAAGCTCCTTCCCAGCGACAGACGGTTAGTTCATCCTGAATGCTTAATTCACCGTTGCGTAATGATCAACGATTACTCGAAATTCCTTTTTCATGTCACCGAGTTTCAGATGACAATTCAACTAATTTAATAGTTAACTTTCTTTAATGATTGGCTCCTCCTTACTCCTTGATTTTTATTCAGAAATTGAATTTCTAAAATTATTTAGGGACAGAATTGCATCACTTTGTAAAAGTTTTTGTGGCACGTCTATAGCCCAGTTCATGAGGGCCATAATGACTTGTCTTAGCCCCAACTAGCATCTTATCAACACTATTATGTATTATGTATAAATTAATACTAGGGATTTCGTCCGTTTACGGATTTAACCAAACTTCTCACGACACGGACTGACGACAGCCATGCAACACCTGTATTCTTACAATAATTTACTTAATTTAAAAAGAGATGAAAAATTGCTTTTCAGTAACTTATTAATTTTAAATAAACATTAATAAGAATATACAAGAACTGGTAAGATTTTACGCGGATTATCGTATTAAATAACATGCTTCACTTCGTTTGCTTCAAGACCGACTAATTTTTTTGTTTTCAACTTTGCAGTCTTACTAACAAGGCGGAATGGTCATCGTGTTAACCTCGTCACTAATATCTATATAATAAAATAATATATAATTATATTTTATTATGTTTTAATTTTTAATAACTACCATTCATCGTTTACTGAGAGAGATAATTAGGTCTCTAATCTAAGTTTCTTATTCTCCCCTTCGTTTCTGAGCGTCAATCTTAAGTAGATAAATAGCTTTAACCTTTAGTACTCCACATTATTATAAGTTGTCAGTCCCAATTAATTATGTTGTTTAGCTTACCCTCTTTTAGATTCTAGCTTTAATTAGAATATAATTTATTTAGCTATAAGAATTTATTATTGTTATAATAATATAATTATATTTTTTAAAGCCGCCTACACACCCTTTACGCCTGATTATGACGATTAACGTTTGCGTCTAAGGTCTTACCGAGTCTTCTGGCACCAAATTTAGACGACACTAATAGTAAGATAATATCATTATTTTCTCTTACCTTATCTTAAAACTTTAAAATTTAAGATTTCAGTTAGCTAGTTCACTCTTGCGAGCATTGACTAATATTCTTGACTGCAGGTAATTTTATATTACTTGGGGTATTTTCACTCCCAATGTGGCCATATGTTCTATCAAACTTGGCTTTTGATCGTAGACTTGGTAGGCCGTTACCGCTACCAACTATCATAATCAAAGTAAATAGAATCCTAAAGCAGAAAAATTCCTTTTTAAAGTAAAAATAGCTAATTTTACCTTAATCATTTATTCTTAACATATTACTTAAAATTATTAATATGCTTAATTAGTCAAATAATAAATAATTATAAAAATAATAATATTAGTAATAATTATATTAATATAATTCATTAAATTTATTTTTAATGTTAAATTAATATAATACGAAAATACTCATAAATTTTTGTAAGACTATTTTTTATTTTCTTTTCTGATTAATTATCTCCTATTTATGGAGACTTATAGGGTATCTTATTTACTATACTCACCTCTACACCTTATTTCTTAGAATAAACCTAAATTTACTATCAGAAATAACGATTTGCATGTCTTAAAACTACTGAATAACGTTCAATCGGAACCAAAATTAAATTCTTACTAAAAATTGAACAATTAAATTTTAATTGTCATATTATATTTGTTTTTCACAATATTTTATATCTCTTTTAAAATGAATAATTAAATTTTATTTAATTAAATTAATTACAATAATTTTTTATTACTCATAACACGGGCACTGTCGGATTTGAACCGACGACTCTTTTGGAGTACTCGTTTTCAAGACGAGCGCCATAAACCAGACTCGACCAAGTACCCTTTCTAGTGCTATTATTATAAGACCGAAGGGAATTGAACCCTTATAATATCCATTATGAGCGAACTGCATTAACCAATTATGCTACAGTCTTAAAAAATTAGTATGTTATTATATATAATAAGATATATTTTACAGTCTTTATGTATTTATATAAATATATTTCTTAATAATATTAATCTGAATATTAATAATTGAAGAGTTTAGGAATCGAACCTAATGTGGTCTAAGACCAATTCTTTTACAGAGAACCACCATTACCAATCGGATCACCTCTCCTTCAAAATAAATAAATTATTATATAAACTTCTTTTAAGTTATGTTTAGAATTTTAGAATAATAATTAGAATACTTATTCATTAAATTAAAACTATTAAATTTGAATAATTCTAAAAAGGAGGGGAGGGTTACTACAATAGTAAATAAAAATTTAATAATAAGATTATTCATGAGTATTAGTTAAAGAGATAGCTCCAGATCCTATTTCTAATATGAATCCAATAGTTAATACAAAGAAGAAGATTAAACCTATTACAAAACCATAAGTACTTACTTGATATAAAGTAACAGCTAAAGGGAATAATAATAAAATTTCTAAATCAAAAACTAAGAATAACATAGCCACAATATAGAAATGAATTTGGAAAGTAGATCTAGTTTGTCCTTCAATAGCTAAGAAACCACATTCATAAGCAGATGCTTTAGCTTCATAAGCATTTTTAGGAGCTAATAATAAATTTAAAGCTAATAAAGCAAAAGCTAAAAATGGCACAAATATAAATAATGTCATTATATTGTTATTCATGAAATATTCTATTTATCAAATAATAATATTGATAGTAACTGTACACTATTTAAAATTATTGTAGGTTTAATTAAGAATAATAATATTCCTAATGTTAAACTAGATATTAAGAAACTATGGAAATTATTTAATACTAATTCATTACTTTCTGTTGTATTTGTGTTAGTATTTGTTTCTTCTGTATGTAATACTCTTATTATTTTTATGTAATATGATGCACTTATAACACTAGTTAATATAGCTACAATAGCCATTAAATAATATTGACTATCAATAGCAGAAGATAATACATAAAATTTAGAGAAGAAACCAATTAAAGGTGGTACACCAGCCATTGAGAATAAACAAATAGTTAAACTTAAACTTAAAATAGGATTATGGAAGAATTGCCCTTTTAATTGAGATATAAAATTAATATCCGAATTAATTAAGTTATTATTAATTAAATTATTTTTATTAATAACATATCCAAATGCTAATAAGATTAAGAATACATTTAAATTTGTTAAACTATATTGAATTATATAGAAATATAAAGCTTCTATTGAACTTGCTGAATTTATAGCTAAAGCAATTAAAATAAATCCAATATGAGAAATAGTACTATAAGCTAATAATCTTTTAATTCTTATTTGTGATAATCCAACAACTGTACCTATAATTAAAGAGAATAAAGCACTTAATAATAATAAATGTTTAATTTCTACTATTTTATATTTAGCAAAATTTAAGAAAAATACTGGTAAGAAATTAAAATTATCTAATACTAATAAAGAAGTTGATAAATTTAATCCATTTATTATTTCAAATAGTAAGAATATTATTGAGATTTTAGGCATTATAGTCAACCATATTGTTACTATAGTCGGACTATTATCATAAACATCAGGAGCCCAATTATGTAATGGTGCTGCTGCTATTTTAAATAATAAACCTAAGAAAATAAAGATAATTCCTAAAGTTATACCTAATGAAACTGGTTCATGGTAAGTAAAAACATGTAAAACAGAACTTAAACTATATAAAGATTCAAAATTAGTAATACCTGAATATGAGTAAATTAAAGCTATTCCTAATAGTATCACACAAGATGATAATCCACCTAATAAGAAATATTTTAATCCTGCTGCAGTAGCTGATTCAGAATCTCTATATAAAGTTGCTAAGATATATACTCCAAATGATTGAAGTTCTAAACTTAAGTACATTGAGATAAAATCTGAAGATGATAATAATAATGAAGATCCTAAACTACTAAATATAACTATTAAAGAATATTCAGTAGCTGGATTATTAGCATAACTTAATTTATCTGATTCTAAATTAAAATTAGAATTATTTTTGTAACTATTTTTTAATAGATGTTTATTAAATATTGGCCAAGCTGTTAATATTAAAGCACCTGTAATATATATAAAGATATCTATTAATTGTGATGTAATAGTTACATGGAATAAACCACTATATATACCTAAACCTGATTCAATTGATTGAATATATAAGGAGTTGAAAGATAAACCTGCGGCATAAATAAAGATAATAGCAGTTAACCTAATAAATAAATTAGGAGACAAATTCATTCTAATAGAAGGAATGGCAATAGCCACAATTAATATTAATAAACTAATAAAAATCATTAAAACCTTAAATACCCTTATATAAATATATTATAATTTACTTATTTTTTATAAATTATTTTTAATTAGTAAAAATTCAAATTAATTTATATTATCTTTATACTTTTATATATATAAAATATAATTATATATAACCTTAATACAATAATTTATAATATTCTATTACTTTATATTTTAGATAATAATAACTAAAATTGGAGGGGATTTAAAATATTTTATCTGTGTTATCTTTGTTTAATAAATTTCCTACTATAGTTATCTTGTTTTCTTGATTAGTAACTAAATAAATTCTAATTATTTTTATAATATTAGAATTTAGATTTTCTAGAAATAAAGATAGTAGCTACCATTGCTAATAATAATAATATACTACAGATTAATAATAAAGCTGCACCATATGTATATAAATTATGTCCTATAGCTTCAATTTGTAAAAAATTCGTAATAGTTATATCAGCAACAGAAGGGTTAAATGTAGTTAATACATTAACTAAAGATGAATTATCAACTGTTAAGAATAAACTATTAATAATATTAGTTAAATCAAAGAACATAGAAATAATAGATACATTACTAATTTGGAAAGGTAATATAGTAAATATTAAATAAATAAATAGAGAACCTATAGCTAATGCTAATGGGAAATTTTGTGTATATTGAGATCCTGTTTCTAAAATATCTGTTAATTTTATATTAATCATCATTATTACGAATAAGAATAATACAGTTATAGCACCAACATATAATAAAATATATGAGATACCAATAAATTCCACACCTAATAAAATTAAGTAACCAGCAATATTAAAGAAAACTGAAATTAAAAATATAACAGCTAACACAGGATTAGTAGAAGTTATAACTAATAAACTAGAAAGAATAGCACCAAAAGCTAAAATGTTTAATAACAAATTTTTCATATATAAATTTTAAATTTTTGCCTACGTTTTACCGTTCGTAATCTTAAAATATTACAACTAAAGGCTGAATTCATTAAATATTAATAGTTTTTATTAACACTTAAGTAGGTTTTACCTAGAATTTGTGACCTAAATTTTATTATTTATTAACTAAAAATAAAGGCAGAGTTCCTTATGAACAAGAATCAATAAAAAACGTAAATATATATAGTATAAATAAAAAATTTGTTGTTTTTTAATATTACATTTATTCACGTACTTATAAAGAGAAATATCGATATATAAGTATTTAATCGCTATTAATTGCGTATATACAATAATAAAAGGGGATTAATAATTAATTTAATTAATATAAATCATATAAAGTATAAGAGTTAAATAAAACTAATTATTTCTTTATTTTAAAAAATTATTTAAATGTAATCCTGTTGATACAGATATACTAAATGAACCTCTTCTATTTTTATTTGAAAATCTGGCTGTTTCAATTAATACTGCTTTTTTTCTAGCTAAACTTCCTATTTTTTCAGTTTTTACTGTTTTTCTAGGTACTATTTTTTGTGTTGGAAATCTTCCAGCAAATTTTATAGTTAATCCAGTTAAATTACCAGGGATAACTGAGAATCTTTTTCTTTGAATATTAGCAGTAGGTTTAGTAATTAATGCAGATTTATAAATTTTACTTAATAATCTCCTAATTTTCAAATTTTCAGAGAAATAAGATAATAAATTAACAATAATATTAGGATCATAGAAAGGATAATGTAATCTAATTAATTCTAATTGAACAGGTTTATTAAAAATTTTACTTAATAATTGAGCTAAATTTTTTAATTTCTGATTATAAATATTTAAGAACATAGAATTATTTTGTAATTTATTGATATTACAATTATCTTCAGAATAATGAATAGGTTTATTATAATTAATAAATGCATTATTAAATAATCTTTTAATTATTTTTTGAGCTTTAATATCTGACATTTTTAATGATTCATTTCTTTTTATTATTATATCAATTATTTTTTTAATTTGTTTTGATGGCATAGTGAAATTTGTTATTACTTCTTTTTGATCATTAAAATTTAATTTATTAAATAATTTTATAATTTTTTGTTTAGAATTAAAATAGGTTGATTTAAATAATTTTGTAATTTCTTTTTTAGTATTATAATCTAACTTATTTAATAAGTTATTAATTATATTTTGATTCCATTTTGCTTTCATATGTTTAGATAGTTTCACATCTGGGTAAAAAAATAATTGAATAAATATTTTATCATTTATATAAGATATTCTAGGTTGACTAATTAAACATTGCATTGATATAAAAGCTGAATGTAATAAAGTATAGATATTTTTTATTAATCTAGTATTATTAATATTAAATTTATAAATATTATTTTTACTTACAGCTAAATCAGTATAGTATTTACTAATTAATCTTATATAATTAATATTTTTAATATTATTATTAGAATTATCATTAACTAATAAATTTAAAGGAAATTTTATATTACTAATTATATTATTATCAAGATATTTATTTACCATATTGTCATTAATTTTGCTTAAATTATTTAATCTGGAATTTATATTTATTTTAGATTGTGTATTTATTTGTTCTTTCGTTAGATTTACTAAATCTAAAGAATTATTCATTTTTTGAGAATTTTTTATTTGTTTACTATAAAATTGTAAACTTTTTAATTTTCTTCTGAAAAATGAAATTTTTGTTTTAGAGTTATTTTTAAAGAAACCATTAAAATTACCTATTACATATGAAGGATTGTGTTCAGTTCCTTTATATTTTTGATTCATAGATAGAGATAAATACAATTTTTGTTTTAAACTTGAATAAAATAAAGGTATCATTTTCCCTATTTTTCTTTGATTATTTTCCAATTTGATTTGTTTGCTAAATTTGTGAGTTATTTTACTAACTTAATTAAACATATTCGAAAAAATATAAATAAAGTGTATAATTATCTATATAACATTAATAAATCTGTTTATACTTTATTTACTCATTTAATAATCCATTAAATACTAAGAATATAATGTTAATATATGGGATACGATACAATATAAAAATTATTAAAATAAAAGCTAAAATTTAAATACTTACTAATATTATAAGTAT
>JBBPRS010000220.1:0-36708 GCA_038093155.1 Boletus huronensis | reverse complement strand
GTTCTAGACTTGATGACTAAGCAAGGTCTAGAACCTCAATAACGAATATGAACAGGGAACTGAAAAGAAGGTTTAAGGTTTGATCATAAAAGACCATATGAAGAATAAGGTTCTGGAAATGAAATCCGAAGGTGAAAACCTTATATCTTTGATACATAGCACAAATGAAGGCAGTATCCGCTAGGCTGAGGATGCGGTGGCATCCAATGGCATGAGAATATGTGTGAGGGTTGTAAATGACTCCATATTGTTCATAGAAGCTAAGAGTTTTGTATACTAGAGTTTTTTTGATGCCTAGGATACCGCATATTTCTTTGGTGCTGTGGCCATCATGGTAAAGTGTTGGAATATGGGCTTTTGTGCTGTTCAGTACAGTGTGTGGTGGCATGGGGTGAAGGACGGGTTGAACTAGCCACATAGTCAGTTGCTCACTCAGGTTGGTTTGGGGTCTCAGCCAGCTATGTCCGAGGCTCGAAATTTCGAAATTTCCTTTCCACATAGTTTTGAAAAGCACTGTAAAGCAAACGGAAAGGAAAATAACTATCAAGTACTGAGTGTGAGAAATTACTAAGGCTCCGAGTTGTTGTGGACTAGGGCTGTCAACTTCCGTATACTGTATGAGCCGTACAGCGTACCATGGTACCGGGTACAACCATACAGTACACAATACGGGCGTCTGCGACGCCCACCGCGCGAAAAATTCACGTGAGATGGAAATACATGCTCACCTCCAAGTCATATTCGACGACACCTACTCTAACAAATCTTGGTCAATTGTCACATATTTCTATTGTTCCCGGTGCGATATGTATCTGTAAGTATTAGCACTTTTCTAATATTCACTATAATTTGTCAGAGCTTGTCAGTCACACAAGGTGACTGAATGAATGCAGCGGTACCAGGACCCGGGACTCAGCACCGTAATCTCATTTTTATTACCAAAAATGGACGTTGCTCGAACAAAAGTGATCCTGGCCCTGCTGGACAACGGTACACGGGCCACTGCATGACATATGAATTGACACCTTTTCAAGTATTTTAACCCCTGTGATATCGCAGCCTGGCACCAGCGTTTGACATGATTGGACCGCAGAGTGCCGGTGTATGCTCGCTCGATGTGCCTCCCTGTACCGGGGTGTTTGGCAACATGTGACGCTTCTATTCGCTCTGATGCATCGATATACGACCATCGATCTTCGAGGCTAACACGATGCACTTCAAATCCCTTCGTATCTGCAAAGCCATGGGGGAGAAACGACACCGACAAGTTACGTAACCCCAGACTCTACTTTTGGGGAATGGGTAAAGAAGGAAAATAACCTCGAGCGCCCCCCCATCATATCCAATTAATCGCCTTTCCCTCTTACCGTCATCATCCCCTCCTCCCCGTCTCTGGCAGTCCTCACTGCCGGTGAGCCTTCCATATACGAAACGAGCTCCACATCGTTCGTGAAGCATGTCGGCCTACGATCACTCAAAAGTTGCGCATTTCATCGGTATGTACGCCAGCAGAGGCAGAGGGGACGCGTCATAAGTCTAATACACTTCGTGGATAGGCGGAAACTCGCTGGACAAGGCACCAGCTGGCCGCGTAAAAGACTTTGTTCAGGCCCATGGAGGTCATACAGTCATCACAAAGGTAGGTACCGCGCATACATCCACCTCTTGGTCGATCGATGGGGTCGTCGAGGGAGTGGCACTCGTTCTTCGATGCTGTGTGCACCCAGAGCTGATTGTTTCTCCATCCACTCGCAGGTCCTTATTGCAAATAATGGTATTGTCTACCTCGTCGGTCATGTCACGCATATACTCAAGTATCTCTAAAGGTATCGCTGCCGTCAAGGAAATCCGCTCCATCCGTCAATGGAGCTACGAAACTTTTGGGACAGAGAGGGCTATCGAGTTCACGGTCATGGCCACACCCGAGGATCTTAAAGTCAATGCCGAGTACATCCGCATGGCAGATCAATACATCGAGGTTCCAGGCGGTTCCAATAACAACAACTATGCCAACGTGGATCTCATTGTTGACGTGGCCGAACGTGCTGGAGTGCATGCCGTCTGGGCAGGCTGGGGTCACGCATCTGAAAACCCCAGACTACCCGAGAGTCTTAGTGCCTGCAAGAACCGGATCGTGTTTATTGGTCCCCCTGGAAGTGCTATGAGAAGCTTGGGCGACAAGATCTCCAGCACTATCGTCGCGCAGAGCGCCGGGGTGTCTACCATGGCATGGTCTGGCTCAGGGATCTCGGACACAGTGTTATCGGAACAGGGCTTCGTGACCGTTGCTGATGATGTATATCAATCCGCCTGTGTGGCAAACGTAGAGGAAGGATTGGCCAAGGCTGAGCAAATCGGTTGGCCAGTCATGATCAAGGCCAGTGAAGGTGGAGGTGGAAAAGGTATCCGGAAGGTCGAACATCCCGACGCATTCAAGAACGCATACCATGCGGTCGCTGGAGAGATTCCAGGTAAGGACGTGCACCAGATTTACCCCGCATATGTTCACCCCGTTGCAGGATCACCTATTTTTATCATGAAACTCGCTGGCCAGGCACGTCACTTGGAGGTCCAACTTCTCGCTGATCAGTACGGAAATGCGATCTCTTTGTTCGGGCGTGATTGTTCCGTTCAACGTCGTCATCAGAAGATCATTGAAGAAGCTCCCGTGACAATCGCTAAAGAAGATACCTTCGAGCTGATGGAGCGCGCCGCTGTGCGTCTCGCCAAACTTGTGGGGTATGTCAGTGCTGGGACCGTTGAATGTATGCTCTTTCTCTTGTCATGTCTCGGAGATCCGCTGACCAGGAATGTCCACAAGATCTCTACAGTCACTCCGAGGACGTGTTCTACTTCCTTGAACTCAACCCCCGACTCCAAGTCGAGCACCCAACCACCGAGATGGTAACCGGCGTCAATCTCCCTGCTGCACAGTTGCAGATTGGCATGGGTATTCCTCTGCATTGTATTCGGCACATTCGCACGCTGTATGGTGTTGCTCCTAGCGCTTCATCCGAGATCGACTTTGACATGGTGAAGCCTGGGTCTCACCAGCTTCAGCGTAAACCTCGTCCCAAAGGACACGTCGTTGCAGTCCGTATCACCGCCGAGAATCCGGACGCTGGCTTCAAGCCATCATCCGGTTCACTTCAAGAGCTCAATTTCCGTTCTAGTACGAACGTCTGGGGTTACTTTTCCGTCAGTTCCGCAGGTGGTCTCCACGAGTTCGCTGATTCTCAGTTCGGTCACATCTTCGCATACGGTGAAGACCGCAATGAGAGTAGGAAGAACATGATCGTCGCATTGAAGGAGTTGAGCATCCGTGGTGATTTCAGAACGACCGTCGAGTACCTCATCAAACTTCTCGAGCTCGAAGCCTTTATCGACAATACCTTCACTACCGGCTGGCTGGATTCCCTGATCAGTAACAAGCTCACGGCGGAGCGCCCAGATGCTACCCTCGCTGTTGTCTGCGGTGCCGTCACCAAGGCTCACCTCGCGACAGAAGCATGCCTTAGCGAGTACAAGCGTATTCTGGACAAAGGCCAGGTTCCCGCTCGTGACCTGTTGAAGACCGTGTTCGGTGTCGACTTCATTTATGAGAACATCAAATACAACTTTACGTGTACCCGTTCATCCAAACACACATGGACGCTCTTCCTGAACGGTGGACGGACAATGGTCGGGGCGCGCCCTCTCGCTGACGGTGGTCTCCTCATCCTCCTTGATGGTCGCAGTCACTCAGTGTACTGGCGAGAAGAGGTCGGAGCTCTGCGACTCATGGTTGACTCCAAGACGTGTTTGATCGAGCAAGAAAATGACCCAACACAACTCAGGAGTCCAAGTCCTGGCAAACTCGTCCGATTATTGGTTGACAGTGGCGACCACATCAATGCTGGTGAGCAATATGCAGAGATTGAGGTGAGCCTGATTCCTCGAAGCAAGTGGTGTCGTTGTTTACCTCGCCCAGGTCATGAAAATGTACATGCCGCTTGTTGCGGCTGAAGATGGTATCGTTCAGTTTGTCAAACAGGCCGGCGTCAGTCTTGAGCCAGGCGACATCCTTGGTATATTGACACTTGATGATCCCACTCGAGTCAAGCACGCCAAGCCATTCGACGGTCTCCTCCCATCAATGGGTCCCCCTGGCGTTGTCGGAAACCGGACATACCAGCGCTTCGTGCGTTGCATGGGGACGCTTAGTGATATCCTCGAGGGTTACGACAACCAAGCCATCATGGCTTCGACTTTCAAGGATCTTATCGAAGTCCTTCATAACCCTGAACTACCTTACTCGGAAGTCAGCGCTATCTTGTCGTCCTTGTCTGGCCGTATGCCATCGAAACTCGAAGAAGGCATTCGGTCAGCTATTGACAGTGCCAAGTCCAGGGGTGACGCACACGAGTTCCCCGCCGTCCGTATCAAGAAGGTCCTTGAGCACTACGTTCAGGACTCCATCCTTCCCCAAGATCGACCATTGTTCCGAACACAACTTACTCCATTATTCGACGTCCTCGAGAAATTTATGGGCGGCCTGAAGGGTCACGAAATGCATACCATTGCTAGCCTTCTTTCCGCTTACGAATCGACGGAGAAGTTGTTTGGAGGGAGCATCGAAGCTCGAGTTCTCAGCTTGCGAGAACAGAACAAGGATGACCTTGACAAGGTGGTTGCTCTCGTGCTCAGTCACACCAAAGCTCAGAGCAAGTCGAAACTTGTGCTCGCAATCCTGGACTACATCAAATCAAGTGGTCTTCCCGTCTCTGGTACGGAGAGCCACCTTTACAAGGTTCTCAGCGATCTTGCCGGGCTCGAGTCAAAGTTTGTCCACCTCCTGTCTCATCCCTCATATCATTAAGAAGTGTTTCAGGTCGTCAACTGCAGTCTCCCTGAAAGCTCGTGAAGTGCTTATCCTTGGGCAGATGCCCTCTTATGAGGAGCGTCTAGTCCAGATGGAAGCGATTCTCAAAGCATCCGTGACTTCCAGCGTATACGGTGAACAGGGTACGACGAATAGGAATAGGTACGAGGTCGTTTGCTTTAGTGTTACACCTTAATAATGCTCTATAGAACCCCTTCCGCCGAGATCCTGCGCGAGCTCAGCGATTCGCGCTACACTGTCTATGATGTTCTTCCAGCGTTCTTCTCGCACGAAGACCCTGTCGTCACTCTCGGTCAGTTCTCTTTACTCGTTGATCATCTTGATCTAACGTTCATTTCGCAGCTGCGTTCGAGGTTTATGTCCGCCGCGCGTACCGCGCGTACTCGCTGCTGTCGATTGATTATGAGGAAGGTGTTGGCCCCGATGACGGCGAGCTCCCAAGTGCCCTTACCTGGAGATTCAACCTTGGGCGTTCACATGCACCCCCCGCTACCCCTAGCGTCACTGCTCCGTAAGTACAGCTTGCGATCTTAACCAAAAGGTATCTAACCCTAGCCAAAGTGACCCGAGACGGCAAGGATCCGTCAGCGACCTATCTTATTTGATCAGCCGCAACCAATCGCAGCCCATTCGTACTGGTGTCATTGCCTCATTCTCTGACTTGGCCGCCCTTGAGAGAGGATTTGAGGAAGTTGCTGCTCTCCTCCCCGTGTTCGATCCTGACGAGTTCTGCGAACGTTATGGCAGTACGGAGCCACCAAATGTCATGATCCTGGCTCTTCGCATCTTCGACAAAGCGGATCACGTATCTGAAGAGACGTGGGCAGAACAGGCCCTCAAATTTGTCAGCGAGCATAACACAACACTCGTGAAACGTGGTGTCCGCCGTGTATCAATCGTCATATGCAAACGTGGACAATACCCGATGTACTTCACTTTGAGGGGTGCTGACGGTAACTGGATCGAAGAACAGGCTATTCGTAACATCGAGCCTGCATTAGCCTTCCAGCTCGAGCTCAGTCGTCTCTCTAACTACAAGCTCAGGCCCGTCTTCGTGGAGACCAAGCAGATTCACATGTACCATGCCGTTGCCAGAGAGAACCAGCTCGACAACCGATTCTTTGTCCGTGCTTTGATTCGTCCTGGCCGTTTGCGTGGCTCTATGAACACAAAACAGTACCTCATTTCCGAGACGGACCGACTCGTGACTAGCATCTTGGATGCACTAGAGGTCGTCAGCGCGCAGTACCGCAATGCCGATGTCAACCATATCTTCATGAACTTCGTCTACAATCTTCAGGTTTCTTATGAAGATGTACTCGAAGCTATCTCAGGTTTCATCGAGCGCCACGGCAAGCGGCTCTGGCGTTTGCACGTCACTGGGTCAGAGATTCGTATTGTTCTTGAAGACCAAGAAGGCAATGTTACCCCCATCCGGTGCATCATCGAGAATGTATCCGGATTCGTCGTCAACTTCCATGGGTATCAAGAAATTACCACTGACAAGGGTACAACGATCCTAAAGTCCATTGGAGAGAAGGGACCTCTTCATCTCCAGCCAGTCAACCAAGCATACCCGACCAAAGAGTCCTTACAGCCCAAACGCTACCAAGCTCACCTCATTGGTACCACTTACGTCTATGACTTCCCCGAACTGTTCTCGAAAGCTCTCCACAATGTCTGGATCAAGGCCCGACCTTTCGACTCATCACTTATTCTCCCAAAGAAGCTACTCGAAGCGAAGGAGCTCGTGCTCGATGAGCATGACCAACTCGCAGAAGTGGATCGTGCCCCAGGTAACAACACACACGGAATGGTTGCCTGGGTGTTCACACTCAAAACGCCTGAATTCCCTGGTGGTCGCAAGGTCGTTATTGTCGCAAACGACATTACCTACAAGATTGGTTCTTTCGGTCCCATCGAGGATCAGTTCTTCTACCTCGTCACGAAGTATGCACGCGCCCGAGGTCTTCCCCGCATTTACCTATCCGCCAACTCCGGTGCTCGTATAGGTCTGGCAGAGGAGGTCATGAACCTCTTCTCATGCGCTTGGAACGATGAAGCTCACCCAGAGAAAGGCTTCGAATACCTCTACTTGACTCGGGAAAACTATCTTAAAATGCAAGAAAAGGCCGCCGCCGCTACTCGTACAACAGAGATCGAAGTGGATGGGGAGGTTCGCTACAAGATCACCGACATCATTGGGCTTCAAGATGGCCTTGGTGTCGAGTCATTGAAAGGATCTGGTCTTATTGCGGGAGAAACATCACGGGCCTACGACGATATTTTCACCATTACTTTGGTGACTGCTCGCTCTGTCGGCATTGGTGCATACCTTGTCCGCTTGGGTGAACGCGCTGTCCAAGTCGAGGGGCAACCCATCATCCTGACTGGGGCACCCGCACTCAACAAGGTACTTGGGCGCGAAGTCTATACCTCCAACCTGCAACTCGGCGGTACCCAAATCATGCACAAGAATGGTGTCTCTCACCTGACCGCAGCCAGTGACTTAGAAGGAGTTACCCACATTCTCCAGTGGTTGTCATACATCCCCGAAATCAAAGGGGACGCACTGCCCATCCGCGAAACACCGGATATTTGGGATCGCGAGATTGCTTATGTTCCACCCAAGACTCCCTATGATCCACGCTGGTTCATCGAGGGCAAGGTTGATGAACAGACGTCAAAGTGGTTGCCAGGTTTCTTCGACAAAGGGTCTTTCCAAGAAACCCTCTCTGGGTGGGCCCAGACTGTTGTCGTTGGTCGTGCGCGGTTGGGTGGCATTCCTATGGGTGTCATCGCTGTCGAGACTCGTACCATTGAACGTGTTATTCCTGCAGACCCCGCTAATCCCGCATCGTTCGAACAGAAAATCATGGAAGCTGGGCAAGTTTGGTACCCTAACTCGGCGTACAAGACGGCGCAGGCCATCTTCGACTTCAACCGCGAAGGCCTCCCGCTCATCATCTTTGCCAACTGGCGTGGTTTCTCCGGTGGTCAGCAAGACATGTACGACGAAATTTTGAAACAGGGCTCGAAGATCGTTGATGGCTTGTCCAGTTACAAGCAGCCCGTCTTCGTCTACATTGTACCGAACGGCGAACTTCGTGGTGGTGCTTGGGTCGTGCTCGACCCCTCAATCAACTCCTCCAAGATGGAGATGTACGCAGATGTTGATGCACGTGCTGGTGTGTTGGAACCTGAGGGTATTGTTGAGATCAAGATGCGCCGAGACAAAATCCTTGCGCTCATGGAGCGCCTTGACTTCACATACGCATCTCTGAAGGCTGCCAGCAAAGATCACAGCAAATCCGACGAGGAGAAGGCTGCAGCCTCGAAAGCGTTGGCCAACAGGGAGACCTTTTTACAGCCTACTTACAAGCAAATCGCGGTGTTGTATGCCGATCTTCACGAGTAAGTGTTTGCGCTTTTCGTTTGTAGAGTCCATACTCACGTGCGTCCTCAGTCGAACCGGTCGTATGGAAGCCAAGGGTTGCGCCAAACCTGCTGTATGGAAGGAGGCTCGCCGCTTCTTCTACTGGGCGCTTCGCGCACGCCTTGCCCGCTCTGAGGCACTTGTTCAGTTGGCTGATAGTAACCCAGAAGCAACTCCGGAACTTCTGGAGAAATTATTGGATTCACTCGTTTCCACCGTCGACCGCACCGACAATCGCGCTCTCGCAAACGCGTTGGAGGAGCTGGACCTGACATCTACCCTCGTCAGATTGCGGACGGACTACCTCTTGCACCGCTTCCTTGAAGTTGCTCAGCAAGACCGGAAGGCGTCCATTGATGGCCTTGTCCGACTAGTAGATTCATTGTCGTACGACGAGCGACAGGTACTACAGTCTGCAATGCAGAACACGCGCTCCCCTGGTTCGTTGGGTTTCTTTTGCATTCCTGATTTCATCGCTCAGTGAATGAATGACAGGACCCCCTTCATATTCTAACTGAGTTATATCCCTCCATTCCCGGAACGCCATGGATACCATGAATACCATGTCTGTGTCATGTCCATTATTCGGTCTGTCACCTCACGCTCGTGCTTCTGTTGTTCTTTCCATTTCGCCCTTGCCTGCAAGGATAGCATTAATCTGTAAAGATACCGCGTACTGTGTATAATCGCCATACCATGCATGAATCAAGAATACTATGCACTTTAGGGAATCGAGTCGGGATCGGAATAAGTTCGAGGGAACACTCCCAGCAACCACCTGTGAAAATCATCAAGAAATCACTGTCGGGGAGGCCCATCTGCGCTATCTACAAGTAGACTATCTCATAACGCATAGTAGTATGCATTATGAGATTACTACCAAAGCCTAATGGATGATAAATTTACCCAATTCCTGGACCCGGAGGTTACGACTTTGCTTCTCTCGACAAACAACACAAACAAAAATCAGTCTCACTACAAAAACTCCAAAGCCATCTCAACGATTGCAGTTAAATTTTCACCTGTCTGCTTATCTTAATGATGTAGTTGATTGTGAGTCCGACAAGGATTTCAACTACCCCTGTGATCGTACCGGAGGAGCTGTAATAACAGGCTACACGCCACATCCGTGGCAACACCGCCAGCATTCATCCAGCCTCTACACTTCCCTACACGAACACAATCAAATCGCTCCCGCTAATATTCTACACATGCAGCCTGTGCACCCGCCTCCTATGACGCTGAGTGACTTGCATTCCAACTTGAAATGGGAGACTGTTCTCCTCAATTTCACGGTCTGTCGATACCCAACGCGCTCGTCCGTGCATAGCAACTGACACGATGTCAAGGACTCTGCCAATCACTTGTTCGCCATCCGAGTCGTATTTGCGGCCAGGCACGATTGTGCAGAGATTGTGCATAGCATCAGAGCGATATCGCTCACTGGCAGCTGGCCCTTTTATACACCTAAACTAGCTCTTCTTTTGACCTTCAGAACCTCATCTCAATCGAGAGATGATGCACTGACCTGCCAGCCAGCACCATTCAGCGCAAAGGTGACCCTGAATCATGCAGATGCATCAAGGATTACCATTTGGTTGATAAGTACATTATGGCTCCGAAAGTCGTCGTTGATAGCTCGCCCAGATACGACGCGTATCCCTATCTCGGAAAACTTATATGCCATGCCCGACGTTGTGTCAGTGATATTCCTGCAGAGAATCCCAATGCTCGCCCTCGGCACCGTGCAGGTGCGTCATAATCGAAAAAAACTTACAAGTAAGATTATGCAGGCACGCGAGTTTGGTAGTACTGCGCGCTCGAGCCGTCGAGAACCTAGATAGCCAATCAACTACACAAGTACAACGACTCTGATCGAGTAGCCCGCCAAGATAAGTTGTGAAGTGAGCAAGGTGTCACTTGAATGCTTGAATACCGAAAGTCTTGGAGCGAAACGAATTCGCGCTCTTGAATTGGCTGGTTCCGTTTGCCGCGTTTCGCACGTTTTTCCCGCTACGATAGTAGCCTATCTGCAAAGCAGACTGAGTAACGTTATCGCTTCACGACCGTTGAACAATTCATTCGGTCATGCTACCCGAGCCACCTTCCTAATCCAAAAGCGAAAATAGCTTTTTTCTGACATTCGGGTCATCTGATTGGCGGCAGGAACCGGAGCTCGGGCTCGCCGAGAGGAACGAGACGTCCTGTGCCCGCGACGTTGCCATATGATCGGAACTGTCTTCTGATCTCAAAGTTTTCGGTCAGGTTTGGGGAGGTCTCCCCTCAAATTCCGATCGCTCCCCCAGCCTAAGGCTAAGGATTTCGATAGCGGCAGTCTATGACGTGCCGTAGAAAATCAGGGTCAACGCGCACAGCTGCGGCGTGTCTGGAACAAGAAATTACATTTATTAGGATCTTGCTATCCCACGACCCAGGATATCGCTCCTGCACGAAGATCTCGACCGGATAAGGAGATGAGGAGGAGGAATAGGTATATCAAGATTCAAGACTGGGGAACCAGTCATGTATCTACGACCGTATATATACACGACGAGACAAAGGAATCCAAACCTAATTAATTTAACGGACTAATCGGAATGAGTGGAACGAGCTAACCCAGACTCGGACTCGGACTCGGACTCGGAAGGACGGAAACAGATAGGTTTTAACAACATTATCGTATGCTTAGTATCACAAACATCGTAGCTTCTTAAATGTGTCCATGTATACTGACTGGCACCTCGACCCAATGAAAGAAAGCGAAATCAGGACCTAAGGCGTGTCTGTCCCCAGTTCATGTTAGGGAGGCACAGTTGCTCCCAGTCCGCTGTGCGAGAAGTGATAAATCTCTGCAGTTTGTGCTAACACGGCAAGGTACGGGACGGGACATACCTGGTATTACTGCGGCTTCTTCTTCAGCCGTTTGTTCCGGTGCTTCTGCCATCACGGCAGCAAATCCGCTAGACAAGGGGATCAGTTCCAAATCATATTAATCTATTGAAGTTGACGTACTGGTTGAGATGCCAGTCAATGTGACTAGATATAGACATGTGAGAACACAACTTATAGGACCCTCGAGGTAATCACTCACCAGTGAAGGAACCAAGGTCCCGGGTTATCCGTGACAAAACGGATGGTCACGCTGTCAGTAGCGCTGTCGCCTATGGACACGACATCGCGCCGGACAGGATTCACGAAATTCGTCACGTTGGTACCCGCGACCCTCACAACATCAAATGCGTGCTGAAGAAAACGTTTAGTTAGAGACAAAAAAAGGGCAGAGTGAACTACATACGCCGTGTAGGTGTATAGGGTGCTGAAAGAAAAACGCACGCAAAGTCAGCATGTAACGTCGTTTTACAAACGTAGCACTTACGGGGGAGCCAGGAGCTGCAATTGGGTTCGGGAAGCTTATTTCTACAACCTTATTTGGGGGAAGCTCATAGACACTCCCGTTTGGCAGCAGTTGCGAAGGATGTCTTGCTCCACTGAGAATTTGGAGAAGCACAGGGACAGAGGCATTGACGTAGGATACATTGTTAAATGTATAGAGCTTCGCCGAGTTGATGCCCGGATAAAGTTGAAGGTTCACATCCGCCTTTCCGATCTGATGTATCCCGGGAGCGCCCGGGCTGACGAGTGGGTGAAGGCTGCCCTCATCGAACGAGAGGGCATACGGGCCAGGTAATGACGTGGGATCTTGGTTTGGTGCTCCTTTATATCGCAGGATAGCCGAATTTTGACCGCCCGCGAAGGTGGTGGATAGGCTGGTAGAAGCACGAATCCAATAGTTCCCAACGGGCTGGTTTGCTGTAACAACTACGGAGTAGCGTTGACCAGCAAGAATGGGTATCGAGTCAACGTCCACTGGAAGCACCTCATTCCCATCTACCTCAATAATGGTCATCCGGTGACCATCAATCGTGAAGTTGAATGAAGGATTGCATGACATGGAAACCAAGCGGAAGCGATATCTTACCCCTGGTTGGACATTTATGACCGAGAGTGGAACCGATGGACCGCCAGAATAGCGACCACGGCCATTGATAAGGTTCGAATTCGGAATCACCGGCCCGAAGATTTTGGCGAGTTGGATGGAGGAAGTGTGATACCTAAAATCCAGGTCAGCCCAGACCTTTTGCTATATAGAAATTTGCTGACCAATCTGAGAGAGTGATAACCGTACTTTCTGTTTTGAATCGTAAGATAGAGCGCGGTCAGAAAATTGATGCAAACCTACCATCATCAACGTCATATAGGTACGCTAGAGGGTCCTCAGGATCATAGATAACCAGTGGTCCTCGAAGTCCGTCGCAATATTGAGTTGCATAATGTGAGTGGTACCAGTATGTTCCACTCTGACCAATAGCAATGAACTGGGCCGTGAACGCTTCGTCCTGGCGGAGCGGGCATTGAGTGACGAATGCAACGCCATCAGCCCAGTTGGACTTGTGCTGAGAAATTCCGTGCCAATGCTTTGGGGGATGCTTCAGGATGCGTTGACGAAATTAGATATGTGATTACTTACGACGCTAGTTTCCAGAGACATAGTATCGTCCGTGAGTTCATTGATAAGTTGAACAGCAAACTGATCACTCTAGAAAGGTATAAGGACGCCAATCTAGATGTCATCGTAATTCTAATTCTCACCCTGTTGGCCTGGATCAAAGGTCCAGGAAATACACCATTGGCAAGCGTCGCTCTACAAAACGTCAGGGATGTACTAAGAAGCAACAAGTAACATCAACTCACGATCGATTGTACCCATCTGGCGCAATGAAATTGTTCGCAATATAAAGTTGGCTCACAGGCCCAAGCGCATTTGCTGGTGTAACGGTGGGTACTGGTGGGTATGTGGCAGAGCCCAAAGTCGTGGAGACCGACAACGCATTAGAGATAGTGAATAGTGAGAGTGCAAGGATAGAAAGGGAAATCATTCCGAATGCTTATAGGAGGGGATTGACGTGGACCAGTGTGCGCTGCTTCGGCACCTGCACTTCTTTTATATTCGACCAACCGAGAATCGATCTGACATGACTTCGGACGCTGTTTCAGTGACAGGAGGGGCTGAGCCTTCGGTTGCTCGCTCTATTCTTGTGCTATACGATTCGGGCTCTCATGATGCAGCGCCATGTTCATAAAATCATGCGGGTGATCATCGCCGTGCACTTGATGCCGATCCCGCCACTTACAAGACTGGTAAATGTATCAGGAAAGGACTGTGCAGGGGATAGTAGTTCGTAACCAGCAGAAAGGATTGGATCACTACGACATACGTGGTGATTCAGCAGAATCGTTTCGGTTACTGTGTACATGTTGAGTAGTAGGAAGTGACGTGCACCAGCCAACGCTAGTAAGATATGTGGGCACAATCACAGCTATGGAGCTGTGTTTGTGTATCTGGGCCAGCGATGGATAGCGTCACAGTGGTGCTTCGCAAAAATTGCAACGAGAACAAACAGGATTGTGAACTGATAACATCTCAGTAGCCTGATAACAATATTGAAAAACTAGCCTCACAAACATCAGATAATGATGGCCGTACAAAGTGGCGCTCTCGGATACAGGATCGCCGATCTAGACGGAGAGTGCGCTTATCATGTTAAGGATATTTCCACCCAGAAGACACGGTGACCGATGTGGAGTAGCTGTGGACGGCAGCAAGCGCAGACCGCGCAGACTACGCAATCCTACGGCTTCGACGAATTTGTCTACATACCTTTCACGATAGCGGGTATGCGGCGCATCCATCGAGCCATTAGCCGGTGGGGTGGCAGCTCGCCATGGAACAACATTGACGAATAACAGGCCATCCCGAGTGTGGTGGGCGGATCAAATATCGTCAATCCAAGCGACGAGTATCACGCAAGTCGGTGCGTCGGTGCGTCGGTGAAGAGCAAATGGACTTGGAAATAGTACCATGGTGATACTCGAACCCGCGGGACCTCGAAACAAAGTTCACCTCGTGACGTGGAGTTGCTGTCCGACGGCCGGTATCGTGTCTGATAGGCAGTCCAGACTGTTGGCCGGAATAGCGGACGCAACAAAGTCAAACGGTGTGGATGTCTAGATATGAAATCGATTCTGGCTGTACGTGCCGTGGAGGAAGCCATCATTCAATCATCGGCCGCCATCGGATGTACCGCTGGCTTGCGATGGGGAAAGTTGTCCCTATATGTGGCATGAATGGCTGAGGCAAGTTTCACCCGACTTCGAGGTCCGAAGGATGGAGTCCGCGCTGAACTATACTACTTTTGGAGCCGAGCCGTGCTGGGCGTATCAACCGCTCATATTATGCCCTCTATTTGCAGACATAAGGCACTATGTACCTTCATGTTCCAGTATGCTGGTAGCGTGGCACCGTACAACGGACTTTGAACTGAGCACAGCTTCAGTTCGGCGACACCACCCCGAAATAATAGAGCATCACGCGAGCAAGAGAGAACCCCTACAACGCGCTGCAAGCAATGGAGACCGCCATGGCTGTACGATTTGTATAAAGTACGAAGGCACGGACAGCTGGCATGGGAGTTCTAGAATATGAATGACATGGACCACTAATCGGAAGTCGGAATAGAAACAGTCTACCGAATAATCGAATGATCAAGGTACATACGAAAGGAAAGATTATGATAATCCAGACAATGAGCTAAAGGTCGGTGGCATGGTGCTGATGTCTGTGTGGGAACTCGTTCTGCTGAGGCTGGGCAGGTCGGAGAGGGTCGGAGCCGCGCTCAAATTGATCGAACTCGTGTTGGTAGTGATGTTGAAGGCGGTAAGATTGAAACTACCCGTAGTGTTGGAGAGGGCAGTAGCCTCCCGGATCCTGGCAGGGCAGAGGTCATTCCAGGCACCTGTCATCGACTGGTGTTCAACAACCCAGTTAAGCTGTCGACGAAGCTGGTTACGCACTCGGCAAGACATCGTTCTGCTGTATGGCGGTCGTGTCAGGCGCCTCCGCCATCACCACAGCAAAACCACTAGAATCACAAGTCAGTGAATGAAGAAGGTCAGCTACGACGCGTACTTGAACAAGTGGAAATCGATATGGCTAAGGAAGCTTCAGAATGGGCAGTCAGAATCTGTCGACAGTTACTTGCCAGTGCAGAATCCATGGGCCAGGATTATCCGTCAGAAATCGGAACGTGATGTTGGACTTTTGGGCTTCCGAGCCCATGGAAACGGTATCTCGTCTCAGAGGATCGATGAAATTCGGGGTGCTATTCGTAGATGTCCGAATCACATGGAAATTGTGCTGCAATTTCACTCGATAAAAAGACGACATCGATAGAAAATGACTCACGCCATGAAGATGAATGCCATGCTGTGGGTGTTCATATGATGGATTTTAATTAACGGCAAGAACAAATTTATCATCGGTGATCACTGACCGGGCTACCCCTGGCACCTCCAGGCGTAAGATCGTTGGCGGGCATGTGAACCTCAATGACTTTGTTCCTGGGTAGCTCGTAGACGCTGCCGCTGGGAAGAAGTTCCGTGGGATGACGAGCGCCACTAAGTATTTGAAGGAGGACAGGTGCTGGAGGGGGTCTGAAGCGAACTCCGTTGACATTAAAGCTGTTGTTGAATCCAGGTACGAGGTTTAGCACAACGTCCGCTTTACCCAGTTCAGGGACGCCGGGAGGGGTGAGTTTTTCAAGAGGATGGAGTCTACTCTCTTCGAAGTGTGCAACAAATGGTCCTTGATTCGTCGTTGGGTCCCGTGTCGGCGCGCCAGTGTAGCGCAATATCGCCGAGTTCTGTCCATCAATGAACGTTTGGTTGCCATGGTTTGGCAATGCGCGTATCCAATAGTTGTCTGCGGGCTGATTAGCTGCGACTACGACAGAGTATCGCTGCCCCGCAAGGACCTGGAGCCAATCAACTTCTTCTGGAATGATCTCGACCCCGTCAGCTTCGATAATCGTCATTCGATGGCCGTCGATGGTGAAGTTATGCCATGCGTCACAGGATGCACCGATGATGCGGAAGCGATAGCGTTTAGCATGCTCGACGTTGACAACAGAAAGAGGTGTTTTTGGACCTCCTGAATAGCGTCCTTTGCCATTGATAGTGGTCACATTGGGAGTGAAAGGCGGTGCGATCTCCCGCGAGGGTATATGCCACCTATGTATGGCTTATGGAACGGGAATCTTCCAAGAGTAATATGTAAAACTCACCAGTCCGCAAGCGTTATGATCGTGTTCTCTGTAAAAGTATGGTCAGCCTTGCAAGGTGGTTGAATAGCCAGAAATTATAGCCAAACCATCATCAACATCGTACAGATGAGCATGAGGATCATCAGGGTCATAGATGATCAGTGGTCCACGAAGTCCGTCGCAATACTGCAATTCGTGATGGGAGTGGTACCAATAGGTGCCCGTTTGATTTTCAGCGTTGAACCGATACTGAAATTTCTGGCCAGGTTCAATGGGACATTGAGTTATGAAGGAAACGCCATCGGCCCAGTTGGATCTGTTCTGGAATATTCCATGCCAATGCTAAAGACAAACGCTCCTTCACAAGATAGACACGAAGCAAACGTCGAATGAACTCACGATTGTAGTCGTTAGCTCCATGGTGGGGTCATCCAAGTTGTTGATGACGTTGATTGAAAAATTACGGCCCTACTCTCGCATTTCATGGCTGCCCAACGAGAAGGGTGATGAGCCACGAACCTTCTGCGCCTTGATGACCGGACCGGGAAAGGTACCACCAGCCAAGGTAGCACTGGGGACGTAGGTCAGAAAAACGAGACACATCGTCAACTATGCAAACTAACGTTCGGGGGAATCCATCGGGGGCGATTACCTTGTTCGCGATTTCAAGCTCGCCGTTGGTAGCGTCGATAACACCCGGAGAATTAGATCCGTCAGACCTCGCACGGATACGAAAGACAGGTTGAGACACGAGAGAGACTGCCTCCAACGAACGGGAAACAGAGAGAAAAATGATCAGAAACGTCAACGAGAACGCGTGCATCTTGAGTGCGTCGAGAATCGAGATAAACTTGAGGGATCGCCGTGCCCGAAGAGTGGTGGAGAATGACAAGTTTCGTCGCTCAAACTCTGCCTTTTGTACGTTAGAGCGAAGTCTCAGCTCATAACGATGTCGTCGGTGCGATTTGAAACTGGGGTTGATGGTCCGTCATGTTAGATAGTAGACCGACCCATTCGATTGATACGCGTACCAATCCCAACTAGACCTAGTCTCGACTAGTCGTTATCGTGATCCTGTCGAGTGGAAAATTTGAAAGCGTTCATGTCAATGAGGTTGTGAACCAGCTGACGAGGGTGGTACGTGAGGGTACAATTGTTCATCTGTAGGTTGGTGACTGTCAACATCAACGAAGCGCTGACTCACGAGCTGATCCCGAACCAACGCTACATCGTTTATGTATGGGCAAACGAACCAAGAACTTATCAGGGCTATCTCATTTTGCCAAACAAGCCTTTCACCAAAGTCCTGCACCAGATTCATCTTCCAACGTCGCCGAAAGGTCATCCAGCCAACACCATGGAGCGACAGCTACGGCGCAGGCGAACTTCCCTATCAACAACGGCAAAATCCATCGAACTGAACTACTCACTTCAAAATGGCGTGCATACGATGCGACTGGACTTGTGCCACACTACGAAATTGCCTCTGAAGTTCCTGAGCACCTACAAAAATGTACGGAGCCCCTCCCTTGGTCAAGTATGGCCTCATCGTCCGCCACACAGACTTCTCTCAGCGGAAACGCTATTTCACCCTCTACGACAAAGGATGTTTGTTAGACGAGGAAGGGTGGTACAGTGTCACTCCGGAGCTGATCGCAACCCAGATTGCGGAAAGATGTCGGTGCGATACGATCCTCGATGCCTTTTGTGGCGTTGGCGGGAATGCCATCGCGTTCGCCAAAACATGCGAGCATGGTATGCACATACTGCGTTTGTTTCGTCCACACCTGACGCGTAGTCCATTAAAAGTGATCGCGCTGGATGTCTCTCCGGTGCGGTTGGCACTTGCAAGACACAACGCAGTCATATACGGCGTCGCCGATCGCATTGAGTTTATCCTGGCTGATTATATCTCATTCGCGCATGCGTACATTTCTCGGCCAGCTGGGAAGCACCCCATCGATGTTGTCTTCCTCAGTCCGCCTTGGGGGGGCCCAGACTATATGTTACAGGGAAACAACGACGTCGAATTTGTCAGAGAGCGAACCGACGCTTCTCCCGAGCGCCACCCAGAATTCAGTCTTGCACACATGAAACCTATTCATGGTGCCGATCTCTTCCATCTGACTCGAAACATCACCCGAAACGTGGCGTGTTTTGTGCCTAGAAATACGAGCTTAGACGAGATATCGGCGTTGCTGACAGATAGCGCACCGTCGTTGTCGGACCAAGATTCGGCAGAAATGATAGAAGTCGAGGAGGAGTGGATGGGTACCAAATTGAAGGCTCTCACCTGTTACTTTGGCGGCCTTGCAGATGGCCAGCAACACCTTTTCTAATCGCAATTGTACTGACATCGCAATCACTACCAACAACATTAAAGTGCACTTGAGGTAAATACAGAGACGCAGTCAGGCCCATCAGTAAATTAGGATCTCGTCTGGTTTGCTGCTTATATATTGATGAGATGGTACAGACTTCATTTTTCTTATGTAAGTCACCCGTGGCACCACTCTATCACCTATCAGGGGGGGAATCGTAGCACGAAACGGTTCTGGGACAACCGTTCATTTGTGAACACCGCATGTACTAGTACGTGCAAAGTGAAGTTGTACCTTGGTGACTCCGGGATATGTATAACTTATGTAAAGGAACCGTATTGACAAGGAATGGTTCCTCGAAACCGTTTTTTGTCTGGTTTGTGAAAATCCATACCTTCCTGTCACTGATCAGCCTGTGGGGGCTCAATGTGATACCCGCAGCAACTTGAAGGTATCTGCATAAATGAATAAATTACAACTGACATTAGTAACGCCTCGGCCTGACTGCCACGATATTGTCGATCGTCAGGATGAGTCGATGATCCATTTATATAATAAAACCATCAAATACACTTGTTCATAACGCATAGAAAAATTTCATGTTGCATATTACCAAAATGTAGTCATCGGTGCCAAAATTGTAGCAAAGGCTGATAGGCAATATGACATTTTTCTTATGCATTATGGACAAGTCTGGTAAGTAACTGTAACATGACAATAGTCTAAACATAAATGCCCGCACGGCTCGCACCGACCAAGTCCGTGACCGGGGCCTTCCAGATCGGAAGGATACCCCCATGCCAGACTGTATCCTAGTCCCATCGGCAGCGGATCAACTAAAGTATCCCGCAGTAGTCCCTCTTTCTTTAAACACGACTTGGATATCTAAACTGACGGGTTCGTTCATCTGTATGGTGCTCCAAGGCATCAACGATGGATGCGGGTGGGGGGAATGGCGAAGTTGACCCTTGTGACGCAACGCCTCACCGTGATGGGCGTGCTTGAAATACTGCATTGGAAAGTAGGAACGAATCCGCGCTTCCATCCAGTCCCCAAATTTCGGTCGTGAATTGTTGGGTGGATTCGAGACATGGTACGCGTTGGAGGTTCAAGATGAGGTGAGATGTCTATAGGATTGTAGGGGAAAGCGTATCAATATCGATACCCTAGCAACCGCTGGCTAGGATCAGCGAAAAAAAAGGACGTACTCCAACGGAGATAAACATCGGAAGGAAGCTTTCATTGATGGATCAGGGTGAGTGTCAAAGGATGAGATGCACGGTGGGACGTACAAAATCATCACAGTCGTCGCGGGACTGTTGTGAAGTATTAACACGAAAACAATCACGAGAAATGCTGGCGCGCGAGTTGACTCAGCTCGCCGATTCGAAAACGTAGGAGAGTTGAATCGCTTACCAGCAATGCACACAAACAACCACATGCCATCACGGATGGTCACCCAGGAAATGGACACCCTGGGTCGGACGACGCGCTCCCGTTTGCGGTACGCCAACCACAAAAGGATGGCTTGTGATGTGAACGTACCGCCAACGAACACGATAAGTAACTTTGGTACCTCGATCATCACGCAAGCAGAGTCGTATACCATCGTGGGGACGGTCGATAATATGGTAACAACCGTCGTCAAAAATTCTATAAGAACAGCACATGTTGCGAACATGGAGGTCCACATGTGCCGCCCGGATAAGGCATAGACTAATCGCATCGTCAAAAGGGGAAACATATGAAACTCAGGAGGTACGCACTTCGGAGGAGCAGGACGGCATCAAAGCAGAGCATGAGCAATGTGACCGCTGTCATCTCGAGGGCGCGATATATTCGACAATCTCGTGGGGACATGGAATGATTCTCGAGGTACACCACTTGAATTGCAAACACTCCACTAGACTTGGGTGATCAGGTCCACTCTACACAATGAAGCAAACGGACACTTACGACTGTACAACCAGCCCAAAGTATTTCCCAAAGAAATACAGCCACTTGATATAGGCCGTGTGTGCCATACTAGTGCACAATAGAAATAACGTTCCATACGGTTTCGCGTAGAATTATACAACGACGCACGGCCAAATAAAAGTGACTTCATCGTCGAGTCTGAGGAACCACTCCCAGACATTGATTAGCCAGGAAGCGGCTAAGAATATGTTTAGGGGGGTATGTGCGAGAGACCTGGACAACTGTGTTGCTCACCTGTAGCGTACCCGCAGATCTGGGATATTTGCTTAGTTTGCGAAATTGCTGCACCCATCCAGCCAAGCTTGACCTCGTTCCAGTGACTTGGTTAAGTAGGATGACCAGCCTCCTCGTCTTTTTCCTATCTCCAGTCGCGAGTAGGAATCCCTTACGCACCTGAATGGGTTCGAGTCCACTATCAACGACACAATCGTTGCCAAAAGTGCGGAGAAAGTGGGAGTAGAGCCTTGTAACACACAATATTACATTAACCCGTTAAAAGTAACGTTACAGCTCTTATCCGGTCACCCAGCGACCAGCGTTTGACAGGGACACAATGGCAGGTGTGACTTGAATCAGGACTGCTCTATGAGTTTGACGTGACGACTTGCCAAATCAGGACATTTTTAGTCGGAGATAAAAAAAAGTGCTGGTACTTTGACGTGAAGTTTTCGAAGGAGAACACGCTTTGAACGAGGGGAGCGTGAAAACAACCAACCGGATCAGTTCTCTTCTCTGAAGCATTCACTACTAGCTTCTGGATCTCCGTACTCAAAACTTACACATGGCAAGCCTGCAGGCCCGGGCCTGGACGTTATTTATTTACATCCGCCCCAGGGTCGTGGCAAACACTGTCATTGAATGCAGGATTAAATCCATGCCGACATGCCGAGGGGTGAACCGGGTAGCCAAAGCCACCGCCCATCGACTCCGAGCCGCCGCATCGGTAAACCTCCCATGTCTGCGGAGGAACATTTCGTGCCTGCAAATGATGTCGAGTGCGCTCGCCCCGCTACTCGCGAATGGTTGGATCCCCGGTCTGAATGCCCTGTCACTACCGCCTCTGCCATGGTTGTAAACCTACAGCTTGGAGCTTGTGGTTAACAGAAATCTGCAGGCGATTGATATGTATCTAGTCACCCAACGTCTGGCAACATGTGACGGTCTCCAAAATCGTTACAGAAAGCTTTCCATTGCGCCTCGATTGGACCCCCTCTCTAACACAAAAAACATAAGATGAGCCGACCCGTGGTGCAGATCCAGATTCATTTGCAACCCGCCGATTCCTGCGTTATGGTGCTATACATGCAAATTTATTCCCGCCGCGCTTTTTGACCCCATCACGCTTTTTGACCACGCCGCGCTCTGAATGTTGCCTACCCCACCATGTTCAGGCACCTTAGCCTTAGCAGTAGCCTTTAGTCACTATCATTCTATAGAACACAAAATGATTTCCGAGTCCTATGCGGGCGTTACAATCATGTGCAAGAGTGCATTAGTCACGGTACTTAAAGACCTCGGAGGAGGGAGGACGAGGTGAGGACGAGGACGAGGGACGTTGAACGCGAACAAATACGAACACGAACGGTTGTCGTTCGTGTTTGTGTTTGTTCGTGTTCGAGTTCAGGGCAAGGGTGAGGGACGAGGACGAGACAGCATGACGCAATGTTGTGCGTCAGCGTTGTCGTCCGTCGGGACTGGAGGGCGCTGGTGAGGGCGAGGACGAGGGGAGGACGAGGTGAGAGGAGGAGCAGCGACACAGCACGCACGATTGTACGTGTTGTGTCGTTGCTCCTTGAGGGACGAGGGACCCGTTGGTTGAGACTTGAAGGTGAGGGTAAGAGTGAGGAACGAGGGTGAGGGCGAGACGGCACGCATGCACGTCGGCAGTGTCGTTGATCGAGACTTGAGGGTGAGGGTGAGGGGGTGAGACAGCGTCGTCTTTTTTTCGAGGCGTTCAGGGACGGGGGCAAGATGGCATGCACGTATGTCGGGGTTGTCGTTGGTCAAGACTTGAGGGTGGGGGTGAGGGTGAGGGTGAGGGACGAGGGTGAGGGGTGAGAGCGAGAGCCTCGGCAGGATTGGGTGGTTGAGGTTGGGGCAAGAGTGAGGAGAGGACAAGGATGACAGCCGTGACTTTCCTTATTTGGGCACCGCTCGAGCAAGATCTCGTGCTACTCAGCATAAAAATCATTTATTCATTGTATTTTTCTCGGATACGGAGAAACATTACTGTAATGTACTTATTAGTAGTTTACAAGAATGATAAATACATTCTACATCTACTACAAAGCCTGCCAGGCCTGGTACACGTGCCTGCGGGTACGGGTTTCGTCACGGGGGTCACAAAAGTGTGACCCGTACCCATAGGTACCCGCGCGACCTACTCGGAATATGATAATCGTTTTGTGTTCTATAGAATGATAGTGACTAAAGGCTACTGCTAAGGCTAAGGTGCTTGAACATGGTGGGGTAGGCAACATTCAGAGCGCGGCGTGGTCAAAAAGCGCGATGGGGTCAAAAAGCGCGGCGGGAATAAATGTGCATGTATAGCACCATACTGCGCAAGACCCGTTCCCGATGCATATACAGACAAACCACTGTACGTTCGTTATCGCTGAGCATCTTGAAGCATCATTCGGCTAAGCGTGGTGACTTGTGAGTTGACACGCACAGCACACGCTGCCATGTTACACCCCTCACGACGAAATGTCCGGATCTTGTTCAATATTAATGCACACTGACGTGAAGCATACCTCGTCAATGGGAGATTCCCCATGATTTGTAGAGGAGAATTAATATATACTGAGAACCAGTCCCAGTCTGCAACCCTGTTCAGAGCCATCCATCGTTCAGCGCTCAGCTGGGTGATGCGTCGTGGCGATACTATCACAGAGTTCGTCGGCGTTAAGCATCATGTTTGGTATCGAGTGTGTAACATGTATGATCGCGGTGAGCACAGAGATCTCAGGATCAATCGAAATGATCAACCGTACAATGTGACAGCACAATGAAAAAAGTTGTAATTAATTGGCGCTTTAGCCATTGTCACGGTAATCACGCATAGGTGGAAGCTGTGCGAGTGCTACAATTACACACTTTCACGCCCACAGAATTGGGTCAATCGAACATGAGGAACTTCCAAGCACAAGCTGGTGGTAGCATCATTTAGACCACCTGGTTTATATACAATTAACGTTCAATCCACGACAATACGCATATATGTATGAAGGAAGGATAGCGACGTCAATAATTGATATCATGGATCACGGATCGTCATCGGAATCGCCCGCCAATCGACTGAGTGACAAACCATTGAAAGAACCTGCAAAGACGAATCACTTCGATGAACACCCTGTTCATTCAATCACCGCAAGCATATTAAACACGCACGACCGAGTGAAGGGGGATGTCTTCCGTGGTATGCAGCAAGGGTAGGCGAAGGTGTCGATGGCGCAGAGCTTGTCGAAGCCCCAAGGGACGCGCCAAATGGGGGTGGTGTACTAGGCATGGAATAATGCAACGTCCGAGAAGGTGTCGATACGGGCGAGAGGACATACGATGAAGTCAAGGAACGTTGCGTTCGGGGACTCGTCTATCGATGTAACCACGCGTGATGCCAGCGTCAGCGTTTACATCCACATCGAAATAACCAAGGTATACTCACACCTGGAGTCAAGATTGTCCGCCGCTTTTTCTGGCCTTGAGGGGTGAGCAGGCTTTTGGCGGGTGATGAAGGTAAAGGTGGGAGTGGCGTTCGTGGATATCTAATTGCAACGGCAGCCTGGATGAGGTTGAGTGCAAGCAAACCTGATAGCGCAATCTCTGACAGAAAAAAGAGATTCATGTCAGCGTGACATTTAACGTCGACACGACGTTTGGGTACCAGCAGCGCATACTGTCCAGAAAACATTGACACCACCCTCTCCACGCACGACATTGAGAGCTGTCCACAACGATGGGACGGGTAGCAAGTATGTGAGCAAACCGAGGGTCACGAGGCAGAGCGTGGAGTTGCGCAATCGCACAAACGCTTCGTTTTTATGGGGTTTCGAGAAATGGGAAAACTGTTTGGCTTTGGACGTCGCAAAGAGCAGGGAAGCTGGGGACATCGTATTGGAGGGTGCAGCAGCATAACTTTTGGTGGCCATCGTCTTGGTTGTTCATTTATGTACAGAACCACCGCAACTTGTTCAATATGGCGTTGGGCACGTGATCTCCGTCAATATGGATGAAGTAAGCTCCCTTTATTCCACTTGAATCAATGGCCCTTCGGGCAACCCTGGACCCTCGCGGACTAGCTCAACGCACCCCACATTCTCCCGCACTTGTCCACCAAGATGCTGATAAGCTCTAACTTGTTTTCTTTCGATGTGCGTTACACATATCATCAGCAGACGGCGGCAATACAGTGTGTAGTTTCATAGAGTCCTGGGGAAGTACAGCCACATTCCCACAGTTGTAACGCTGCGAAGCCTCTTCTGGTAGATAGCCTTCTCTCAAACTCTTCGTGGAGTAATGATGAGTCAAGGTCGAGGCACGACAACGAGCAATCAGCATCAATTCGTGTGGTGAGGCTTCATTGAATGCATGACGAGTATCATCGGACAACCTCTCACAGCCATAATATTGAAAATTAGCTAGTAAGGAATTTCTAGGTTGTGAAGGTTCTTTTGTGCAAAGGCTACGTCGACAAGCAGGACACACCCGCAATGGAGCGAGAGATGTGATTGAGTGCATCCCCTTTGAATAGAATAGCCTGAAGGTAAACATTGAAATCATAACTATTAGGCAGTGTATGTGAGGCAACCATGGATTCTGGAGTACAGCAAGTCAACATGGTGTCAGCTCCACATCTTCTAACAAGGATTCTTGAATTTGATGTGCACAGACAGCACACAGCGAACGTGTCTGGTGATCGGGGGCCATCTCATGCTGCCACTCCTGAATAATATGAATTTTGTCATCTGAGGAGAGCGTCAGTGGAAACAATGCATCACTTTCAGCTGCAGACAGCCATGCATCACAGTGAGACTTGTAAGCATCTGCATGACACTGACGTGTCTGCAGAATCTGTGCTTTAGACTGTTGCACATTGTGTCGCTGCTGTGCAGCATGCACTGATACAATGTCATCCTCAACTGAAATGCTGCAAAGAGCTATCTATGCTCAAGGCAAACCAACAACCAACTAAGACTTAAGAAAGAAAGAGGAACTCTTGAGTGGATCTCTATGGGGGAAATTCCCAAGAGAACTAGACTGAGGAAATCTTTGTTGTAGTCTCTGGGCTTATATATGCATGGATGTGTTATAGGCTAACATAAGCAAGTGCTATGCACTAGGATTACTGTGTAATCAAGGACAATTTTTATTTTTTTTATCGCCCTTATGATTCTCTTTTCTTATCTATCTCTTTCAGATGCTTTTATCTTATTCTTCTTAGAAAAGGGCAGTTAACTCTGTAAGGTCCAGCACTCATAACCATACAAGGGATGCTATCAATTATCTTTTTTCCCTTATCTAATCATATCTTACATCCCTGGAGCGCTATCTGTTATGATTCTTGCTGAGCACATGATCTAGCCCGCTCCTTTTTCTTCCTTCCCATCTCGATCCTACCCCTCCCGCCCCCTCTTGTCTCGCTCTCAACCCTCCCAACCCTCCCGCTCCCCTTTCCTCACTCTTACCCTCTAGTCCTCGATCACCTAGTTGGTATCCCTCTTGCTCAACCCTTTGCCTAACCGCATATTCCCTCTCCACCATGACATCGCCTAGCCATGTCATTGTCTAGCCACGTCATCCCTGCTGCATCATCGCCTAGCCACGTCATTGTCTAGCCGCATCATTGTCTAGCCATGTCATCACCTAGCCGTGTCATTGTCTAGCCGTGTCATCCCTGCTGTGTCATCGCCTAGCCACGTCTGTTATACTTAACCCAGATAGGGCCAAGCATAGACCTTCGAGGTCGTCCATCTGCTCATGACTCAAGCGAGAAGATGGCCGAGTAGGTGTGGAGGGTGAGTCGAGACTAGAGCTTAGAGAGTCCATGATGGGATGGCCAAGACCTTAGGCGAGTGAGATGAAGAAGAAGCATAGATTCAGTGAAGAACTAGCTATGACAAAGGGGAGGTCCTTGGGTTATGACCGTAGAGATGAAGGTAGGTCAAGATAGAGAGATGGTAGCAGGGAGGGGACCTAAATAGGTGTCGTGGCTGCGCATGGACCAAGGTACGTAGGGCTAAGGGTAGTCCAAATAAAGGAATACACAAGGTTGAGAAGCATAGGGCTAAGGGTGACCCGAATAAGGGAATGCACATGGATGAGAAGCATAGGGCTAAGGGTGACCCGAATAAGGGAATGCACGTGAACAAGAAGTCCGGGATGAAAGGGGCGAGGGGTCGGAGAGATCTGAAGACTGGCCTCGAGGAGGAGGTGTGGTGGGATGACGTGGCAGGGGGGAATGATGCGGTTGGATGGTGTCAAGGCTTAGGTGAAGACACGACAGAGGGGGTATGCGGTTCAGGGAAGGTTTCGAGTGCGAGGGATATCGACTAGGTGATTGAGGACTAGAGTGTGAAATCGAGGGGGAGGGTCGAGGGCAGGACAAGGGGGAGGCGAAGAAGAAAAAAGGAACGGATTAGATCACATGCTTGGCAGTAATCGTAACAACGTCATTGTCTAGCTGTGTCATCCCTGCTGTGTCATCACCTAGCCGTGTCATTGTCTAGCTGCATCATCCCTGCTACATCATTGCCTAGCCGTGTCATTGTCTAGCTGCATCATCCCTGCCGCGTCACCCCTCCATGTCATCACCTCGAGGCCAGCCCTTGGATCTCCCTGTCCCCTTCTCATCTGCTATTCCTCACATCTCGCTCATGTTCTTTCATCTCCGTCTTTTCCTTGTCCTCATGTATTCCCTTACTCGTCTAACCCATAGCCCTATGTACCTTGGTCCATGCGTAGCCATAATATCTATTTAGTCTCGCTTTCCCACTCTCTCATATCTCCATCTTGACCTATCTTCATCTACCTGGTTGTAGCCCAAGGACCTCCTCCCTGTTTTAAGCTAGTTCTTCATTGAATCTACACTTCTTCTTCATTTTGCTCACCTGAGGTTTTGGCTGTCCCATCAGGACTCTCCAAGTTCTATCTCAACTCACCCTTTACGTCTACTCGGTCATCTTCTCGCTTGAGTCATGAGTGGATGGACGACCTCAAAGGTCTATGCTTAGCCCTATCCGGGTTAAGTGTATCACTATCACTCCAACTAAGGCTCATATCAGTGATCTAGACAATCCTGATCTTTTATCTTTCTATCTTATCTAATCTTTTGGGACTTAGACATTTTCCTTTTAGATCAGATCCTTATGCCCATGTTCCTAGATCAGATCTGTGATCTGATCACAAGGCTATGTCCTTTTCTTATTTATCACATTACTATGCTTCCATCTCACCTTTCCTCATGTTCTTCATTAGCTACCACACCTAGTGTGATAGGCATGTATTTAATCTCCTTCTCACAGCCTTATGGCTATTCCATGCTTCTCTTCCATTCCTGATCCATGCCTTTCCCTCCTGTATTTAATTAGCTGCCACAGATCTGAATCTAGTAGATCAGATCTAGCCACATGTATTTAATCTAGCTTGAATATATAAACCCAAGGAGCCTAGCACTGGATCCCCAGTCTAGTTCTCTTTGGATATTTCCCTCCATTGAGTCCCACTTGATTTCCCCTCTCAGTTATCAAGGGCTAGTCTCCTTGCTAGTCCCTAGTCCCAGTTTAGGTGTTGGTTTGGTTTGCCCTAGGCTTAGATAGCACTTTGGAGCCATTTCAGGATGTGTGTATACATGTGTGCGCTAGATCTACAATGTAGGATTTAGGGCTAAGACAGTAATTAAATACGCATGTATCAGAAGGTTCTGATGGAATGACATGAGGCATGGGCATGGATTAGGAATGGAAGAAAAAGCATAAGTGGTGATTAAAATAAGAAGAGAAGTCAATGGAGATTACCGTGTGACTACTATAACTATAAGGGGATAGATCCAGATCACTGTTACAGGCTAACATAAGCAAGTGCCATGTACTAGGATTACAGCATAATCAAGAACAATTTTCATTTTTTTTATCATCCTTATGCTTCACTTTTCTTATCTATTCCTTTCAGACACTTTTATCTAATTCTTCTTAGAAAAGGGCAGTTAACTCTGTAAGGCCTAGCGAATAACATCCACTCAGTGGAGGGACGCTTTTATCTTATCTTATCAGATTAGATTACTCCCACAGAGATCTCCAATCATCCGCTACGGCTCATGCCACAGTCTAGACGACTTGGCGATTCTTTTCTTTTCCCCAATCCGATCTATGATCTGGATCTATTCCCATATGGTTATATTAGTCGCACGGTAATCTCCGTCGACTTCTCTTCTTATTTAATTACCGCTCATGCTTCTCTTCCATTTCATCAACATGCCTTATGCACATGTTATGCTTCCATTCCAGCACAGGTATTTAATCTCCATTGCCCTAGACCCTACATCGATAGATCTAGTACACACATGTACAAATAAGTAGTATGATATATAAACCCAGAGACTACGACGAGGATTTCCTCAGTCTAGTTCTCTTTAGATACTTCCTCTAAAGGGATCCACTCTGTCCTCTCCCCTCAGTTCATCAAGGGCTAGCTCCCTTGCTATTCCCCAGTCTTAGTTAGGTGTTGGTTTGGTTTGCCCTAGGCTTAGATCAGCCCTTTGGAGCCATTTCAATCACAGATCAGATTGGGGAGAGGATTTGAATGACCAAGTCACTTTGACTGGTGTTCGATCTAATCGTATCTGATAAGATAAGATAAAAGTGTCCCTCCACTAAGTGGATGTTATTCGCTAGGCCTTACCGCCGAAGCTGCCTTTTTCTTAGAAAATAAATAAAAGTAAAATCGAGGAAAAATAGATAGACTGTGAGAAAGTCTGATGTAGCCTGTTACGACCGTAACACTATCCCCTCTCTATGAATCGACTTCCAGGTGATTGAAGGGTTCGTGCTTCAACTACATAGTGGTCAACAAATCTGGTTGTTTACCAAATAAAAGTAAGAAATCAACAGGTGAGATGTTCAGAGCCCTTGGTGCTGATGGGTGGGTTGTGTGAAAGTCCTTGAGTGCTTCTTTAGCACTGGTGAGATTCGAATGAGGCTCCCATGTATAATCCATTTCGTCATAGCCCCTCCAGTGGACTAGATACTCAAGCCATTTGTTTTTCATCCAAAAGTCAACTAAGTAGTTGACCTCCCATTCATTGTCACGGTCCTCAGTGACTAGCACTGGTCCCAGCTGGTTGGAGGACTGTCCTTCCAAACAGTCTTTGTATGGCTTGATCTGTGACACATTAATGATGGGGTGGATCTGGAGTGATCTTGGGAGTTTTAATTTTATTGCGTTTGGCATAATTTGGAGAATCTCGTATGGACCAAGCCATTTCTCCAATAGTTTCTTAGAAGTGCATGTCAAGCACAGGTTTTCGGTAGAGAGCCAGACTTTCTGGCTGATTTCATAGGTAGGGCTGGCTGATCTCTTGGAGTCAGCTTGTTTTTTCATATTTTCCTGTGCTTTTTCCATGTTTTTGTGTGTTTGATCTATGGTTTCTGCCATATCTGCAGTGAACTTCTGCATGGCTGGTGCGCTGTTCGAAGATAGGGGCTCTATGCCCATATGTGGCACATATGATCGTGTGACCTCAAACAGAGTTTTCTTGGTTGATGCGTGTTTATTATTATTTATAGAGAATTGAGCGATGGAGAGCCAATCTGACCATGATTCTTGCTTGTTGAAGCAGAACATGCGAAGGAATTTGCCAACCATCTTGTTTACAATCTCAGATTGTCCATCCATTTGGGGATGGAAGGTGGTGCTCGATTTCATGGAGATTCCGAGTGCTTGGTTAAGCTCCTGTGTAACCTTAGCAGTGAACTGGGGTCTGTGATTGGATGTAATAGAACATGGAAGGCTGTGGTGCTTCCAAATGTTATTCATAAAGAGCTTGGCCATGTCCAGGGCTGAGCATGTGTTGTGGCAGGGAATTAACTCTACTTCTTTAGAGAGGCGGTCCACTACTATGAGAATGGAAGTATAACCGTGGGAATTGGGAAGACCTGAAATGAAGTTGGCTGTGATGTGTTCCCACAGGGTGTTTGGAATAGGGAGTGGGCACAACAAGCCTGCTGGGGCTGTGTTTTCACTTTTCAAACATTGGCATGTTTCACATCTAGCAATGTAATCTTTGCATAATGTGGCCATTCCGGGCCAATAATAGTTACATTGAAGAAGATCTAAGGTCTTTTCATAACCGGGATGTCCCGCTAGGGGAGAATCATGGTGCTTCTCCAATATCTCCATCTTGAGGATGTTGGAATCTGGCACATAGATATGTCCAAAAGAGTCGTAGAGACATCCATCATGCTCTTCACTGATGGTATGTTTCTTCTGAAGCCTTTGCACGTCCGCTTCGCTGAGCAAGCACATGGCATTAAAGATTTTCTGTTTTATAATAGCCCCATCATCTGCAATCAGGATCATAGATCTGATATTGTCCGGGAAGATAACAGTGACACCCTTGTTGTCATCCTTGATACCATCCATGTGATCTTCTCATCTAGAGAGAGCATCTGGTTTTGTCATGGTCCTTCCTGGTTTGTAATACCAAGTCATGTTGAAACTGTTACGATCGACCCAGGTAGGGATGAGCATTGACTCGATAACAAAAGGTCAAGGATGAAGAGTGCTAATCCGCTGACTTGTGGAGATTTGGGAATGGTTGATAGCTGAGCTTCAAGCATTGAATACTAGCTTGAAGACAAGTTCGAGGATGAGAGCAAAGGAAAGACAAAGGTTGAGGTGACAGTTGTATTCAGCGTCCACTTGGAAGTAGGATGGGGACTTAGAGAGGGGAAGTGGGAGTGTAGGATTCCAAGTAGAGTACAACAAGTACACTTGGGGCTTAGTATGGGGAGTGGGAGGTCATAGGGAGAATCGAGTAAGACTAAGCTAGGAAATTGGAGAGGAGGGGATGGGGTTTATATAGACTAAGGTAACACTGCCACTGGGGCAGAGGGGGAACTGTGGGTCAAGGGCTAGGGCTAAGGGCGAGGACAAGTATGGTAGTCGAGATGTAAGAGGAAAGGATCAGGATTGAGAGATTATGGAGATGAAAGACTAAAGAGGAAGGCTTACATGGGCAAAGGGGAATTAGAAGGGAACCATGCATAGCCTGTGGGTGAAGGGTACAAGGGGTGACACAGCTGGGGTGACGTGGCCAAAGGATGACGTGACCAGGGGGTGACATGTCCATGAGGTGACGTGGACAGGAATGATGTGGCTAAGGGATGACATTGCCATGGGGATGTGAGGATAGACAATGGCTTGGTTGGAGAGAGTCTTAGTAATGGAATGATGGGTCATCGGGGTGGTCGAGGAGCTCATGGGGGGAATAGAAGGGGAAAAGATAGGGGGGGTACCAACAAATCATAACAGAAACAGGACAAGTACATCACCCAACGCACTTGGCGTTGGTTAAGATCCTGCCAAGTCATGAACCATTGCAAATTGGCGTGGTCATTCCATATTTCAAATGGTTGCCGAGCACCTTCTAGATGGTGGCGCCATTGCTCTAGGGCTTGCATGACTGAAAGCATTTCTTTGTCTGCGATGGAATAATTACATTCCTGAGGGGTCATTGCATGGGAACTGTAAGCCACGGGGTGGAAAATCCCATCTTTTTCTATAGATAGCACAGCTCCTGTGGCGAAGTCCGAGGCATCACTTTCTAAGTGGTACCTTGCCTGAAATGGCTCCTGAGGGCTAATCTAAGCCTGGGGCAAACCAAACCAACAACCTAAAGACTATAGATCTCAAGAGGGAAACTAGCCTCAAGAGGGGGAACTGAGTGGGACTGAGTGGAACTCAAAGGAGGGAAATATCCAAAGAGAACTAGACTGGGGACTCCAGTGCTAGACTCTTGGGTTTATATATTCAAACTATATTAAATACATGTGGCAGATCTGATCTACTTTAGATCTGTATCTGTGGCAGCTAATTAAATAAAGGAGGATGAAGCATGGATCAAGAATGGAAGAGAAGCATACATAGCCTTATGGCTGTGGGAAGGAGATTAAATACATGCACATCACACTAGGTGTGGCAGGATATGAGAAACATGAGTGAAACATAAGGTGATGTGAAATAGAAGAAAAGACATAGCCTTGGTGATCAGATTACAGATCTGATCTAGGAACAGAAGCATAGAGATCTGATCTAAGATCTATAAAAAGGAAAATATCTAAGTCCAAAAGATAAGATAAGATAAAGGATCAAGATCATCTAGATCATTGATATGAGCCATAGTGGAGTTGATAACGCTCCATGAGTCTAAGATATGATTAGATAAGGAGACAAATAGAAAGTGTCTCTCTGTATGGAGTTACTGAATTGCTGTGTCTTATAGAGTTAACTGCCCTTTCTTTAGAAGAATAGATAAAAGCATTTGAAAGAGATAGATAAGAAAAGTAAAGCATAAGGATGTTAAAAAAATGAAAATTGTCTTTGATTACGCAGTAATCCTAGTGCATGGCACTTGCTTATGTTAGCCTGTAACATTGCCATATCGTTGGGGTATGCCAGAGTGGGAGTGGTGGTGAAAGTGGACTTAAGTGTGTCAAACACTGTCTGCTGAGCTTCGAGCCATTGGAAAGGTTCATCTTTCTTCGTCAGATCATGTAATGGCCTTGCTACAAGTGCATAATCTTTAATGAATCTGCGATAGAAGTTTGCCAATCCTAGAAAGCTTCTAACTCCTTTAACCATCTTGGGTTCTGGCCATTCCCTGATGGCAGCTACTTTAGATCCTTCCATGGAGATGCCATCCTTGCCGACAATCATCCTGAGGAAATCGACTTTGGGTACAGAGAAGGTGCATTTTTCTGGTTTGATGAATAAATCATTTTCTTGAAGACATTTGAGGACTTCTAGAACGATCTTCTGATGTTCCACCTCATTGTCGGTTTTAGTAAATACGAGAATGTCATTGATGTAAACAACGACGACAGAGTCCATATCTGAAAAGATGTCGTTGACCATTGCTTGGAAGGTCGCGGGAGAGTTGCATAATCTGAAGTACATGACCAGGGGTTCGTATGATCCACGGAAGCACGTGAACGCAGCTTTCCATTCATTGCCTTCTTTGATGCATACATTATTGTATCCCCATCTAAGGTCCATCTTTGTAAATAGTTTTGCACCTTTCAGCTTGTCGACAAGCTGGGAAATAAGGGGGAGCAAATAGTTATTTTTAACCGTGTGCTTGTTGAGGTATCGGTAATCCTGTACCATATGCTTCTTACCATCCTTCTTTGGGATGAAGAACACAGGGATGTTTGTAGGGACTTAGAAGGCCGAATGTAGCCTTTAGTGAGCTGATCGTTGATGAATGCTGTGACTTTGTCTTGCTCGGTAGGTGACAGAGGGATAATATGTCCTGTCTTGGGTACATAACCTTCTTTCATATCTATGGTATGGTCCCATGCTTTTTGGTTCAGCATCCGCTTGGATTGCTTTTTTTGGAAGCCTTCTAAATATTTGTGATATGCGAAGGGAACTAGTTCCTCCATGGTTTTCTCTTTAGGTTTTTCGGTTATTTGTGCTTCTAGAGCGTGGATAGTGGCGTAGACTTCATATTGAATGTCTAGTTCTTCCTTTTTGATTCTCTGAACAAAGAAGGGCTTATCCTGCAGTGCTTGACAGTGGGAAGGGCAATGCGTCATCTTGACCATGCCTTGTGTCCAATCAATCTCTGGGTTGTGGCACTTGAGCCATGAATACTCTAGAATGAATGTGTTCTTTCCCAGGTCTGTGACTTCCGCTGAGACTTGCTCGCGGTGTCCATCAAACTCTAATATCAACTCCGCACTGTGGGTAATAGAACCAGCAGAATTCTTTGTTCCATTCACGTTATATATGGGAATTGGCCACCTGTTATGATTACTGCTGAGCATGTGATCTAACCCATTTCTTTTTCCTCCTTGCCTTACCCTTGAACCTCCCGCAACCCTTCTGTCCTCGATCCTACCCTCTAGTCCTCAATCAACTAGTCGGTATTCCCCTCCTTCGAACCCTCCTCGAACTGCATACCCCCTTTGTCACGTCCTCATCGTCTAGCTACATCACTGTCTAGTCGCATCGTCCCTCCCCTGCCACGTCACCGCGTCACCACCTTGAGGCTAGTCCTCGGATCTCTCCGTCTTCCTCTCTCGCCCTACGCTTCTCACCATGTGTCTGACCCACAGACATTCATCTCTGTCCCTTCTTGACCATGTGAGTTCCTTCATCTGGAACTACCCTTAGACCTATGCTTCTTTCCCTCGTGTATTCCCTTATTTGGGAAACCCTAGACCCTTCGCTTCATCACCTCGTGTATTCCTTATTCGGACTACCCTTCACCCTGTACTTCTCTTCCTCGTGTATTCCTCATTCGGACTACCCTCTGCCTTTGTCCACGTGCACTCCTTATTCGGACTACCCTAGACCCTACATACCTTGGTCCGTGCACAGCCATGACACCTTATATAGGTCTCCTCCCTCGCCCTTAGATCTTTATCTTGATCTACCTTCACAATCCTAACCTCCTTCATCTCTATGGTCGTACCCCAAGGACTTTCTCCTAGTCTTAGCTAGTTTTTCATTGAATCTACACTCCTTCGTCACCTCACTCGCCTGAAGTCTTGCCTGCCCAATCATGAACTCACTATATCCTAGTCCTAACTCACTCATTGCACCTGCTCAGTGCTCCCTTCGCTCGAGTCATGAGCAAGTGGACAACCTCGAAGGTCTATGCTCAGCCCTATCTGGGTTAAGCATAACACCACCTAAGGGCCATAAGGGGGATATCATTGGCAAGGGCCCACAATTTGTTGATGAATATCACATTGGCGCCTGAGTCTAGCAGGGCCTTTGTGTGGGTGTATTTCCTTTTGGAGTTTTGGAGTTTTACGCCTATCTCCATTAGGACTTATTTTTCTACTTTGATGTTTCTCACAAAGATATTGTCTGGGAATTGAGGGGAAGGGGGTGATAAAGTGGGATTTAATACAGGTTTACTCCTGCCATCACTTTGAGGTGACTGCCCATTGATTGGAATAGAATTATCTTCCTGGGAAACTTCTTCTACAGGAAGGGAAGCATATCTGTTGTCCACGGCACACCCAGATACATGCTTTGGACTTCTTAATTTTTTGAAGCAATAGCTTTGTAGTCTGTGAACCAGGCTCTAGCCTCGTCGAGACTCATACCCTTGATGGAGTTGGCCCAGCCATGCTCCTTATCCTTGCCTTTGCCCTTGGACTCTTTCTTGTCCTTGGGCTTCTCCTCTTCTTCATTTGAGACATTGGCCGCTCAGGCTTGTCAGGGAACGTGGTTTGAGCATGAGGAGTGGTGATGTTACGGTTGTAACAGGTTACGTCAGACTTTCCCACAAGTTTATCTATTTTTCCCAATTTTACTTTTATTTATTCTTCTAAGAAAAAGGCAGCTTCGGTGGTAAGGCCTACGAATCACAACTCTGATACCAGAGAACGATTTATCTTATCTTATCAGATTAGATTACTCACACAGAGATCTCTGATCATCCACTACAACTCATGCCACAGTCTAGATGACTTGGTGATTCTTTTCTTTCCCCGGTCCTGTTACAGGCTAACATAAGCAAGTGCCATGCACTAGGATTACAGCGTAATCAAGGACAATTTTCATTTTTTTATCGCCCTTATGCTTCACTTCTCTTATCTATTCCTTTCAGACGCTTTTATCTTATTCTTCTTAGAAAAGGGCAGTTAACTCTGTAAGGCCCAGCGCTTATAACCATACAAGGGACGCTATCAATTATCTTTT